>JARHVA010008218.1:207500-270000 GCA_037957365.1 Torreya grandis
ATTTTATTTTCACAGTTATTTTTTACATCTTATGACTAGTTTTTTCTTTCATTTTGATGTTATTTTTAACTTTTTATTTATAACATTTTACATATATTACATTTTTTCCTAAGATTAAGTATGTTTTACATTTATTTTTCATATTATTTTTAAAACTTTCAATTGTTTATTTTTCTATCTACTTACTAAATATTTTATTTGTTATCACTTAGTTTTAGATATTTTTGGCAATTAATTTGCTCACATTTTCTATAAAATAATAAAAATAACATGTCATTTTCTAATAGTGTGATATAAAAAATGTAATATGTGCTATAAAATAAGTAAGTCATACATCATTTATACACAAGTAAATAAAACAAATGAGTAAAAAATGATAATTATATATTCACATTTCAATTTTATATATAGATACATCTCATTACATCATATACAGAAAAAATACATCTACTTAAAAATGTATGACCTAAGCCTAGGGTTCACCTTCATCCCCTTAATCAAAATGTGTCACACTTGACATGGAAGCTAAAGATAAAAAAACTTGAAAACTTTCCTACACTGTCTAAGTTTATGACTACATAGCATAGATTTGTCCCTATATATAGGCAATGTGTGGATTTAGACCTACCACATGTCCCATTCTATGTGTGTGTCCCTCTCTATGGCAAATATCTACCACACCATTGCCACATCTCCTCATTCCCCTATTTGTGCTACATCTTGAGATGTATCTTACTCACGGTGATGAAGATCCTAGGCATATGCTTAAACTAAATGAAATAAACTAGCATGTTCTCTTGCTAAAGGTGTTATAGGATCAAACATACTCATGGTATAATGAGTAGGAAGGAAGGCATTGAAAATATTATGGTGGAACCATATCTACCATATTCCTCCACCATAACTCCTCCACTATGACATTTGTTAAATTTAAACCAAAATTGACATCAAATATCTCATAAATATTTGTGCATGTGTGTGTAGTATATATATCAATAATGCCTAGGATACATATATATATACCTATAGGAAATAAAAAATGATATCATTAAATTAAAATTTACATACCTAAATTAGTCCCATCACATATACCACCAAATTATTTTTATTTTAAAGAATGTTCAAAAAGATTAATCCTCTACATATCTCCCATGAGACCACTAAAATATACCAAGCTAACCTCTATGCTTGTTGATGTATTGGATAGTTACTATAATGACCACTTAGGGATCTCTCTATATATTTGTAATGCAAACCACCTACCCATCACCACCCCTTACTTGAACTACACATTATCACCACTGTCATCATCTACCAACTACTAGGTAATAAGGTATCACTACTAAGACCATAACCAACACCCCACATCCTCCCATTCCTTATTCCTCTATCATATGTATCACCCAATAGGACATGATAATCAAAGTTTATACCATGTGTGCCAATATATATATATATACACACACACACACACACATACATACATACACATATATATATATATATACATACATACATACATACATACATACATACATATATACATACATACATACATACATACATACATACATACATACATACATACATACATATATATATATATATATATATATATATATATATATATATATATATATAATCTAGGGACATGATCACATGGATATGGATCAAACCACCATGTATAGTTCCCTATGATCTAGCTCTAGCCTCTCACTTGTGACATGGCTAACCATAATGGTCACATGTCCATTGTGACATTATATGAGGTATAAATAATATGGTCTTTCCTAATTATATCAATTTTAGGTACATGGAGTATCACATTTATATTTTGGTCTAGTTCCCATCTCCTCACTCTTGAGAGATTTAGAATGATCACATGAGGTAACCCCATTAACTTATTATTTTCTAACATCTCATATATTAAACTAGAAAAAATAATAATGGGGTCCATCATATGTTGTCATAATCTCAAAATTTTATAAAAATCATGCACTATTTCACTCATATGTTAGATACCATATGATACAGTGTGTCATGATATAACACTGACTCAAGCATGAATATAATGCATATAGGTACCACACCATCATACTTATGACATAATACATGCATGATATTAAGTTTAATGAGTGCCTTTAGGATATCCATAAAGCCCAAGATGCATACCTAAAAAAATCATATAATGAAATTACATTCATCATATCAATATAACCTTATAGTCTGCTAATCTAACTCTCTTTTCCCATCTATGGTCTATGGTGTGTCACATACCATAGGATTTTTCATAATAGGCAACCTAAAAATGGCATGGAATTCCTCTTATGTGATATCCACCTCTATCACCTCCCCATCTATATCCTATTTGAATGTGTTTTTCATCTTATCTAATCACCAAAATATTATGGTGATAAGATATTCAATAAGGACATGACACATCTTAATTATCACTTCAAATACTTGATTTACAAGTTGAGCTCTATCCACTATCAATAGTATATCTAGCAGACATGACAACCAAATAACATCTAAACTCCACCATAATTATCATCACCTCTAAAAATGTCAAAGAAAAAAGAATATTCAAAATTTGATACAATAATTTGAAAGCAAGTCTAACAATTATAGAAAAAAATAATTTAATTCTTTTCCTACTTTTCAACTACATCCACTAAACATCAAACTACACTAACCATTCTTAACTTGTACAACTACACAAGCCATACCCTATAGTACTTCCCAAGGAAAATTTACAACTACATCTACCATACCCTAAGACATCGACCAACATACCATACCACTACACTAATCATACCCCATAGTATCTACCATTCTTATATTTTATATTACACTACCTAGGCACTTAATTCCATTGATTATGCTTATATACCTAATGTTATTGACATGCCCTACAAAATTGGCCATTTTTACCAATTTATTATTATATCGGCCATACACTATGTTATTAGATAACACTTTTCTCAACTACATTACCATATCATATGGTATCAAAAAATATTTAATCTCCCCCATTACAAACTATACTAACATTCTTGATATAGTTTTCTTAGCATGGTGATTTATTTCTTAGGCCCCAATAAATACCCTTGGCCCTAGTTTTGAATTTTCCTCAATTACCCATTACATGTCCTACTTCCAACTTTGTTTTGACACTTGTTGGTGAAAATTTATATACATGGATTTTATTTGATACTTGAATTTCCTAATTTAGTTCTTTTTTATGAAAAATGAAAAAATTAACAATAAATGTACCACCTACTTATAGGGATTAGGTTGTAGATATGATGCATCATCCATTGAGTCTACCTCCTCATCCACAAGTCATAGTATCTCTTAGTGGAAAATTTGGATAAACATAAATCTATTTTTTTAAAATATCAAATATAAAAATAAATATTTTCTACCTATTTATAGTAAAAATTTAGATTTCAAAACTTTTAGTTATTTACTATGAGATTCTAGTTTTATGACAATATTTATATCCATAAGTCTATTTCATGAACTGAAATAAAAATCATAATCATGGTGAGATAGATAAAATTTTGAAACTTACAAAAAATAATTATAAAATTTTATAATTTAAAATTATTTATTAGGTGTTCATTTATTTCTTCTTGATAGGTACCTTCTATCACTTGCGACACACATAACATCACATTCAATCAATAAGGTAATTCAAGGTATGTATTTCCATTTTAATTTATTTTATTTTATTTCAATTAGTTTATAATTTATTTTTGGTTATGCTCTTTTGTGTTGTTATGTTTATACTCCAAAAAACCATCTTTTGTTACACTATTATGATATGTGAAGATATTTGGGTGGGGAATATATATACACCTAATAATATTCACTTTATCACTTTATTAACACTTTCTTTTGTATTAGTTTTTCAATGTATCAATCTACATGAATGAACACCTTAAATTTTACACCTTTAATGGGGTGGGATCATCTCATGGTAAATTATGAGAGATGTTTGTATAATATTCTATCACACCATCACTACTATCAGTCTGACCCCATCTAAATGTATATCCATTTTTAATTTCCATCTACATTTCATTTATATTTTATATCTTCCCTATATCCCATAATTTCAGCTTGGATAATATTGTATATTTTATACATTTGTCTCCTTGAGTCTATCTTCTAACATTTGTACTGTATTAGCCTAGCTGATATCATAGAGTGTTATATGACACCTTTTAACTATATTATCTTGGAGATACCATAAATTTAGATTCTATGGTTGATTTTAAGTATTTGAATCATATATATAGGTTTCAAATTTCATTCCTAATAATATTTATCACATTCATACACTTTAAATGTTCTCACATTTATGCCCATAAGTAGTATTTGGGAGATTTAGAGGGTTTAAAACCTTATATTTAAGGTTGTACTTGTGGTGTCATTGAATATCAATAGGAGAGGTCATTGGGAGTTCCTAACTAAGGATATCTAGGTATTCAACCTATAACATATCTTACAAACCTCTACTTGGGATAAATGGGGAGATTGAAGCATCAACAAGTCCACTCCAAGGTAAGTATTTATATACATACACTCTTACCTTTACTTAGTATAATAGTTGTTTTGTATTACTTTATGGATGTATGTGTGTATCATTACTTAGTCTATTCATTATTTCAAATACACTTGTATAAATATAGGTTTTCTTATGCTTTTAATTTATCACTTTACATTTCATAGACCCTCATTTACCATTTCACCTTACCTTTCTTACAATCACTTACCCATCATTTAATATACTTGTACCCCTTTAAAATCATTTAATTTATAATCATAATTACAATCATATATCTTTATTGAGGTCTAGTGAGAGATATATACTTGTGTTATAGTCTTAATATTTGGAACCATGTACTCTTGACATTTGATTTTTAGGTTACCCTCTACTAGATCTATGGATATCCTATGTTCTTACTTGATCATCCAAGTATACACATGATATATTTGATTGACCTTATTTATGTCTTAGTCTCTTTAGAGAAAGAGAATAATTGTAAATTATCTAAGCCCATGCATACAATCTCTCCCATATTCATAAAACATTAGGCATAATTATATTGGATACCTATTATATCCCAAAATATTATGGATCCTAATTCACACTCACATCAAGTGCATCTATGTCTCCAAATTAATATTCCCACCCTTGGAATTATTCTATGTTTGTGGCCTCTATTAATATAAATGTCCTCACTATCATTGGTAATACCAAAAATTATAAATGTCAACCAAGGTGATATTAAATTATTTGGGATCCTATGAGAACCAAAAAGTGATAATCACCATCTTAGTATGTGAATATGTCACATATAAGCCTCCTATTTGGGGAAACTATCCTCAAATGTGAAATCCTTCATATATCTAATTTTTCTATAATATTAGACTCCTCTATTTTTAGTAACCGAATCATTTTATGGAACCAATCATACTCTCTCACTATACTCCACCAAATGTATCCCTTATGTGATCATAAAAACATTATCCAAATCAATAAATTTTTATTTAAAATATCTTTAGACTCTACCATAAAGAAACTACCACTAGGTTTAGGTGGTGGATATGAAATCATCATGGAGGTTGTATAATCATTAATCTTTACAGACTTTCAGTTTCATAATCACCATATTATTTGTGTAACCATTAGGGTAGCCATGTAACCATTATGGTAATTATCAATCTACCAATGCAAATGTGTAATCATCGGTCTAAAAAAGTGTTAGTTTTGCCATATAATCTCAACCTCTCATGGCCCTAAAGCTAAAATTACAAAAAACAAGAAAAAAAAATTATTTTCTAACATCTACATTACCAAAAACCCATTTACACTATTGATTTTTATATTTAACTAACCCTAGGTATCTTTTCCAATAAAATCCAAAGCTAAGGTTTTTGGCATAAAAAGGGAGATAACTCACCCATTCCTACACCTTATATGTTACTACTATTACTATCATCATCCTCTCATTGAAATCTTCAATTTGAATATACTCTTTCATAAATATATCACCATAAATTTAAATCTTAATTTCAACAATATTATAATGCACAAATAATTTCTAAATTAGGAAAGTATTTAGTTTAGAGTTTAGTTATTTTATTGTTTTATTTTGAAAAGTTTTCCTTGTTGGAAAAGTTTCACCTTCAAGATGTATTTTACACATATGTTAGAAAGATCATGAGTTTTTAAGTCCTAAAATAACACTAGATATCCTAAACGTTGAAAAATCTAATGTTTTATTTCCCACTATTTTATTGTAAAACATGTTGTTTTGGAATTTTAATTTTACAGTATGAAATCTCTTCACACATTGATTTTTATTTCCTAGATGAGGAAATTTACGTATTATTTTCATACATATATGAACAACAAGTAATTAATGTACATGTTTTTATTGATTAGTACATTACTAATTTCATCATAAAATTATACTTTATTCCCATTTTATGTTTATAGGTCACAAAGACATCTTGGTTGGCTTTGCCTTATATCAAAATTGAGGTATGTTTTCTCATTCCCATTTCCTTTTCATTGCACCACTAATTTGAAAAAAAAGCCTCATCAAGGCATGCTAAGGTGTCTTCCTGAGGAGACAATATATAAACCCAAATTATGTATGATAAAACATTTTTTGATATCTAATGATGATGCAAGGACCTCAATAAATAAAAAAATGATTAGACCTAGTATTCTACCATTTTATACATTTTATCTCTCTCAAGGCCTACCCAAGTGCCAAATTTATAAGTTTTAAGCTCAACCCTTCCAAAACCATAATTTTGATGTGGCACAACAAAATCAAGCTTGTGGTTTTGATGACCATTACAAAAATTTTATAACCACTACTTTTATTTAGTGGTTATTTGTATAATTTTAAAAAACCATTCTCATGATGCATATTTTGACACATTTTGCATGTTCAACCTCATGTTTTTTGTTTTATTCTTTTACATTATCCTCCTTAATGTTGTAGTCTAATCCTAGTCATGTTTAATATAATTAAAACTAACAATAATTTACTCAAACAAGCTCATAATTAGGATTTTTTAATCCCACATGCATCCTCTTCTCTGTTCATACAAGTATCTCCTTTTAGCTTCAATTTTAGATCCAAAAATTTATTAAAAAATGAACACATTAGTTTTCAAAGAGATATAATTTGTATTATATATATTCCTTGAGAAATTAAACCAAATATATCAGCAATATTATTATTGTCCACACAAATTTGAATAATAAACCCATGAGCTTGCAAAACAACACTCTATTACTTATAAAAAACTAGCCATAGTATAACTACCTCTTATATTCACTTTGTCTTCATTTTTTCATTACCTTTTGTGTTCTTATTAATATATAATTTTCAGGTTATTATTGAGTAGCAAATATAGAGTTAACATCTTAAATAGAAATTAATTCAATTACTAAACCAAGCTTTTCTTTTCCAACTATCATATGCTTTGAACAAGTTGGGGAATTTATTTTTATTTATTTTATTATTAGACTATATTATTTAATTTAATAAATTTATTTTTAATATAATAAAATTTAAACATGAAATACCAAAAATAAATCATCTCTCTTTTTTGTACATCAAGAATAATACAATCCTTTCTAGTTTCACTTATGTATAGTAAATATAAAATCATAGTAGTTTTGAATGTTAAATTTATAGTTAGATAGACAAAATTACATTTTATTTACATCAAACAATATATTTTATTTAGTTTATAACATACATACATTTACATATCAAATAAATAATAATCCTTACAACCACTTGCATAGAAAACATAAATTATTCAAAAATAAGGAATTACATTTGTAGATTCACTTCTTATTTATGCATTTTACTAAAAGTTATTCAAAATATAATCAATCAATAATTAAAATTATTTAATTTCACATTGGATATAGGTGCATCCAAAACAAAATAAAAATAGAAAAAATTGTATCTAATTTTGAATTCAAAATTTAGATTTTCTAACTTATGAAAAATCATTACACATAAAATATAAAATTATAGGCCTAGTTTTCACTTGCATATGTAAAATTTAGAATATTCATTAATTTTAGTTGCATTTATATGAAAACCTAAAAATAAAAACATTCATTTTTAGAAATCATATTTAAAATTTTGTTCTTTCTATTAGAGTATGTATTTCATGTGTATTTCTCATGTTTTCTAGTATATAAGCTAGCTATTTCATCTTGTAGTGGGTATTGATCTATCCCACATTGGTTAGGATATCTAGATTAGTATTTATCCTTTCCTAAATAAGAAAGTTCTTACCTTTTTACTAGCATATTTTACTCTCATATTCTAAATAAGTAGATGGTTTTACTTTGTGTTGCATTCCATTTTTCTAAAACTAGTTGTCATGTTCTTGTTGTGAACTCTTTAGATATTGGCCTCATGAAATGTTTTTACCATTCCTAACATGATACTAGAGAATTTAATAAGTTCCAACCATCCTTTAGCTTGGAATTTAGAGAGAAGATCTTGGTGCCTCTTTTTTCAGAGATTTTAATTTTTTTTCATTATTTTTGAGGTAGTGAAAGAGAGAACATATATGAGTTTAACATTTTTTTGGTTCTAAGATCTATTTAATTACATATGTATTAAGCTAAGAGATCAAGAGAAGTAGTTTGTATTTATCATACTTGGATTTGAAGAACTTTTGATGTATTTTGTATGCTAAGCTTCCTTAGATTTTTCTCAAATCTACTTCTTTTTAAGGATAACATTGAAATCATTAAACAAAGGTGTTCAATGAGTATTTTCTAAATATTTTTTTGGCTCAAGTGGCATGTGGAAGATATAAAAAGAAAGATATATTGAGATAGTCTCAAACTTGACATATTTTTTTCATTTATTTTTGTGTTATAAACATCAAATCTTGGTGGGACATCTTATTTTTTAGTAGAGGCTTCTATCTTTTGATTTTGGTGCTAAAATTCTAAATTTGCCTTTCCTTTGTGTTGTAATCTACAAAGATTTGAGCAAAAAAAAAGTAGGCATCATTTTTGTCTTATTATTTCAGCATTGATGTTGGAATGAAGGCATTGGAGGGAGAGGAAAAGGCATTGCAAAGGGACAAATCATCTTCAAGTTGGTGGTTTTTGCTAAGTATTGGAATCCTTGTTTTGATTTTTTTTATATATCTAAAATTTGGCTGGGCGTTGGAATACTACTTTACATTTTTATAATGTATTATTTTTACAAAACCACTACCCATGCCCCTCTTTTTTATCTATTTTGCATGCACAAAGGATATCATGAAGGAGATCTACTATGTTCTTGTCATATTCTATGTGGAAGGAAGAAAAGAGGTGTTGAATTCTAGACTATTGTGTTAGAAATAGGTACTTGATAACTAGTTGTTTTGGACTGAGGTGTTATTTTTCCAAGGCTACATTAAATTTTTACTTTGTAGTTGTCTGTTGGTGCAATAAAATTTGTCTTTTACATCACTTATCTAAGATTTAAACATGTGTTATTCCTATACAATAGTAATCCACCTAATTATCCTTTCAAACATAACTATAAATTAATTATTTTTATTTATTAAGTTTTATTTTTTCTCAAAAGAGGAAGTAAAATTTTCTTGCATGCACATCAAGTTCACCAACAAGGTTATTTTTCACTTATATTGACTTTTTTAAGTCCATGGCACAATTATAGTTCCAATTAGTGGTTACACACCTATTTTATTTTTCATTTTGATCACTAAAATCAAATTGTAGTGTTTTTTAATTGTTTTGAACCATTTTTACAAGAAATCAAAACTCTTATAACTTTTGAATAATAACTTGAATTTTAGTTGTTTTTTCGAAAATGTGTATTTTTCAATTCTCTATCTATTGGTGTCATAAAATTGTAAAAATGCATGACTTTTATAAAGTACCAAATTTGGGGAGGTACTATAATACATCTTTTGGGTTGAAGGGGTTATCTCGGTGCCAAATTTATTATACCATTTACATTATTTGTACTCTTGGTGATTGGTTGGAATGGCATCTACATGTGGCATTAATTATTTTGAGCCTTTGACTACACATAATTTCCATACATGGAGACCTAGAATAAAGATAATCATTAAGCACAAAGGATTGTGGTCATGAATGAATAAAACATAACCACAATTTACAAGAGAATTTGAAATTTTTTAGCATCAATGTAAGTTTGAAGAATTTATAGAATTAATTGGGAGTTATGTGAGTGATAGTCTCTTATTTCATTTTTATGGGTGTGGTTATCCATTTAAAATGTGGACTAAGTTAAAAGGGTTGTTTGGGAAAGTAGACCACTTGTGAGCTATGCAACTTGAAGTGGAACTTACTTTACCCAATATAGATGATTTTAATTATATTATAGACTACCTCACTAAATTCAAGCATTTGTTAACATAGTTTATGGGGAGTAATCAAGATAAAAAAGATGAAGAGTGTGTCTACTTAATATTGTCTAAGTTGAGTGGCCCATTCCAAATTTTGTAGCTACCTTTTTCTCTAGTATGGATGCCTTAGGTACCATATTCAAAATTCCAAATTTTGAGTTGTTTTGTGAGAGACTCACTAGGGAGAAATCAAAATTATCTCACCTTGAGTATTCCACCTCTCAAAAAGTATTAATGGCCTCACATCCTAAGATTAAGGGAAAATCTAAGTGTACAAAGAAAAAAAAAATCCTCCTCTACCTCAAAATGCACCTAATCCCACCAATACTTCTACATCTAAACTTAAACCATCTTTCAAATACAAGAATATGTCTAACCTATCTTGCTCCTATTGTGGGTGAACTGGTAATGAAGAGTGTAGGTGTTTCAAGAGAATGTAAGCCTTAGAGGATCCCATTATGAAACAAAAGATATCTATCTCCACTCCATTTCCATCTCATGATCATGGAAAAACACTTAATGTTATTGAGAGATCATAGTTACCTAGTTTATAATGTTGGGTTCTAGATTCTAGTGCTTCACACCATATGACTTCTTCCAAGGAGTCATTTGTATCTTTTGGTTTGAGTTCTACTTCCAATATTGAGGTTGGATATTCTTAATTAATTTATATTAAGGAGAAGGGTGACATATAGATAATGGTGGCCATATTAATTATGAATTATATGTTCTAGACATCACCACCAATCTACTTTTAGTTTATTATATTTTTCATTCTAGTTAGGGCAAGAAAATGACATTCACACCATAAGGTGTTGAATTTCAAGCTTTTTTAGAGACACACACACTCATTTCATAGGGTGTTATTGATCATAGTTATTTAATTTAAATTTTTTAGGGTTTTGATGATACTTCTCTTTTATGGATGTGTTTAGTTTTTCATGCATATTCTGAGAGTCAGATCTGGCATGCAATATTTGGACACATGAACTACAAATATTTGAATGAGTTGAGAACTAATAGTATGGTAGGGGGTTTTTCTATAGTTTCATGTCTTGATGGAGTCTACCCCAATTGCGTATTAGGGAAACAACATTAGGATACTTTTCCTAAGGGCATGTCCATGAGAGCTTCTTTACCACTTGAGCTTATGCATATTGATTTAATGGTCTTTATAATCCTTTCAATGGAGATAAGTATGTGATTACCTTCATTGATAATTTCTCAAGGCATACTTGGGTTTATTTCCTCATGTACAAGAGTGATGTATTTTCTCACTTCAAAGTTTTTAAGTCTTTGGTTGAGAAACAATCATCAAGTTGCATCAAGAAGATTCATATAGATAATGGGAGGAGTAATTCAGTCGAGAATTCACTAATTTTTTGGTAGTATATAGTATTGTTCACCAACATTATTTTACACATAATCCATAGATGAATGGATTAATAGAGAGGAAGAACCAAACTTTGAATTAGATGGATAGCTACATGATGCATTGATGGGATTTACCTCTTATCTATTGGGTAGAGGTAGTTAATTATGTGAACTACATTCAAAACTACACACCGCATTGAGCACTTGAGCATATGACTTTGGACGAGGCTTGGTTTGGATCCAAGCTTGATGTATTATTTTTCCAAGTCTTTAGGATCTTTGTGTGGGTATTTTTACCAAATAAAAAAAGGAAATCATTAGAAAAAGAAATCAAACCTTTTGTCTTTGTTGGGTATTGTAAGGACATGAGATCTTATTATCTTTTAGACCCTGATAATCGTGATGTTAATTTTCAAACACATGTATAGTTTTATGAGTGTTTCACATCTCATGACCCTTTATCTTCTTCATTCCTTCTTATTCATTCCATGATTCACCTCCTCTCAAGGATTCATTCTTTGATGAGTTAGTTCAATAGATTCCTAAGGAAGTTATCGAGGATGAGGATCTTGTTCACAATGATGTTTCCATTATGACTAGGTGGGATCATATTACAATTTATGAGGTAAAACCATTCATATAATATATTCTACCCACTTAACATAATCATGCACATTATACATATACTAGAATTTTATGTCAAGCATTCTTTGGAGATACATAGAATTTTTCACAAGCTCGTGAGATACATGAGTGGGATGATGCAATGAAAGATGAGTATTATTCATTGATGAAGAATCATACTTGGGATTTGGTTACTCTTATTAAGGGAATAATGTTGGTTAGGTGTAAATGCATTTTTTATCCTTGAGTTGTGTGGCATGCTTAAGGTTTAAAAATTTATCCTTAGGGGGTGTTCATGAGGACATATTCCATCTTCATTTCATGGATACATATTATATATGAGTACCTTATTAAGCCTAGTTGATCAGACTCATTATGTGGATATACCACTATTTTTTTTAGAGTTTATTAGCCCCTAGCTTCACTTGGGGGGGTGTTAGAGTTTGTATTTAATGTGTATTTATTATGTTTTTAGTGTATTAGCTATCTATTTCATCTTTTATTGGGTATTTATCTATCCCACATTAGTTAGGATAGCTAGATTATTTTTTGGCCTTGCCTATATAAGCAAGTGCTTACCTTTATACTAGCACCTCTTATTCTCATATTTTAAATAACAATCTGGTTTTGCTTTTTGTTTAATTCCATTTTTATGCATTTATTTGTGATTTTATTTTTATGAACACTTTACATCTTGGCCTCATGGAATGTTTTTACCATTCCTAACACTTTTAAAAAATAGAAAATTAAAAAACAATTGCCAGTTACTTAGTTTAGTTTTATTTTAAACTAAAATAGTATTTGCATACATTATCTCAAGAAAATAATAAAAAAATGAAGTTTTACTTTCTTTGATTTTAGCATTTTTATTTTTAGTAGTAGCATAATTTATTTTATCATTTCAAATCCATTCTCTCTCTAAGTAAATAATGGAATATTATTGATCAAAATATTTAATTTTAAATTCATAAAACACATACCTTTTGTAAAGTAATAAAATCATCGATACAAATCCTTGATAAAACAACAAATAAAAAAATCAAACCATGCATTTCAAATATTCAAATAAAACTTTTCCTTACACTTGGATAATGCTTCCTAAACAACAACATTTATAAGGAGCATTTCATGAGTAATAACCCATATGCTAGCACACAAAACTCAAAGTGATAGAGATTATAATCATATCCTACAATTATTTCACTCCATTCCTTTACCTAACCTCATCATTATTTACATAAATTATCTAGATGAGAAAAATAGGTAGACCAAAGCCTAGTTAGTGAGAAAAATGCATCTCTTAGCTCACCAAACCCACAATCTAAAATTTTTACTTTTATTTTTATCCTTGGGTATAAAATAATCTAAATTCATTCCATTTGTGAATGAAATTATATGGGTAATCCCAACCCAATATAGTTAACTAATTAGATACCTAGGGTAATCCAACCTCACTTCAACCCATTTCAAGAGCTTAACATAGACTAAGAATTAGGCTACTTAGTTCTTATGAATTATCAATATTATTGGGACATCATTACACCTAATATTTTAATTTTACTCAATGATAAATTTTATGTAAAAGACATATTTTTATATAGACATGATCATCCATTATTACTTAGTGCTCAAAACCCTATGTGGGTAGCTCATCTAAACTAATCAGCCCTTTCAGATCAACCCATTCAAAAATATCAACCATACCAACCAAAAAAATATCCCCACCATCACATAATCTCTTCATCATCCATCTTAGCCTAACCTTGGGAGGTTGAGTGCATGAAGGTTATCATGTTGCTTTCCTCATGTACAATGATCCATGAGGATCTCCATTAGTGACCAAATAATATGATATACAATATTTCCAAAATTATCCTCACATAAAATATCTCATCAAGATATCTGTAATGCAATTTTAATGGGGTCAAATGGGCATAGTATTCAAAATTTATGGTCTATTAAAGATTATAACAAATAGGGAAAAAAATAACTCAGTATTGGCATCATTAGATGACTAGAATTGTATGACATAACACATAGCCCAATCATATTATTCAACTTGGCATTTAGAAATATCCATCAAGTTCTATGAGTTCAAATTCAAGTTCCATATAATACATGGTCTCATGACCAAATTACAAGGGATGAGTTTATCTCTTAAATAAATTTTGATTGTTATCCCCACTAAAGTAGGATAAAACATTATCCAAAGCACCAAAAATTCCTCCTCATGAGATAATACATGGGATTTGGAGTGGGGATTGAACCCCTCACCTCATTTTGGTCTATTTTTAATGCCTAATAATAATCTACATAATATTTTTCAAACCAAAAGTAAGTCTTTGTATTTATCCCTTAATTTTGGGATTTATTGCTAAAAATAAAGGATATGAGGCATTTTCAAAGAGTATTTAAATCACTAACCCTATATAAAACTGATAAGGATTTAAACCATAAATCAAGGTCTTTGTAAACACTATATAATTCTAAATATTGTAATTAAAAACATAATAAATCTTATAATCTTGAATCCCTTGTAAAGAAGAACAAGAGGAGAAATCAAATTTTCTATGTCTAATATTATAGGAGTATCATATTAAAGGCTAAGAGCCCATTGCATAAACTTCCTACAAATATTACAAGGAAATGTCAACCCATTATTGGGATATAAGTCAAGTTTATATGTCTATCTTATTGGAGTGGTAATTACAGGAAAAGAACCATTATACAGACTTCCAAGAGACATCACAACAAAGTTATGTATCCCCTTAGTTGGGAGAGATAATAAAGAGATAGTATAAAAGAGCTAAACCAAAATCAGAGCTAGATCCAAAATTCTTAGAGTACATCTTTTTTTTTGTAGATCAAGGTCCCTTCATTGGGAGAATTTGATGTAATAAATGGTATTTTTACATCATTTTAATCAATCAATTCATACTTTGAGTGAACCCAGAGATGTAACCTAATTTTGGGTGAATTGTGTTATCAACTTGGTTTGTTTATTTTCTCGATTATTCAGTACATGATTTTAATTTTAGTTTTTAAATACTTAATTTTAATCATTTAAGCCAATTTACACATAGAAATATAAGAAATTGAGAAAGTCATTAAAGTATTTAGATAATGGGTAATTAGTGAGCATGCACATAAACTACTATTTTTAGATCAATTTTGGTATCAGAGTAGTTTTCTAAAGGTTTTGATAAAAATTTTATTCCTTGTGTTAGTATTATTCCATTTGTGTAATTTTTAGTTTGGAAGTGCAGGTTTCTTGGTTATAAAAGTACAATTTTAAAGGAATTGTTAGTCCTCACATTGGTTTTTAATGTGAATAATTATGGGAGTAATAATTCACTAATAGGTATATTGTGTTGGTAATTAGATATACTATTTGAGAGTTATATTATTATGATTAACAATGATATTACATCCATGGATTGTTTTTCAATATTGATTTATTTAGGAAGATTCATTGGTTAAGTAAATATCCATCTTTATAGGAAAGACATTCCTATAAATATTTAAGATTCATATTGTTATGGTAATGAATGCAATAGAATAATATTAGAGTGTGATTAAAGTATAACTATCTCTCTATATGGCTCAACTCTTCATGTAATTATATGAAGTAAATCTTTGATAAGCTCTTCCATATTCTATCATTGGTATTAGATCAATCCATGGTCTTGCGAATAATGAGAGTCTTTTAGTTCTTCAAAAATGTTTATTGGATCATTGTAATTACACAAGATTACATCTATGTATTGCATTGCCATTATAAAGGAAGTATTTTACAATGATTATATACTGAGTTGCATCAGTATTAAAAGCTTCTTATTTATCTGCCAATAACATTCATATGGTGCATCAAATCAAGTGTCTATTTGAAAGTAATTTAATGAGAAAATCAAATCATATTTTCCTAAATATTATTTGTATTTAGAGTGTATAATTACTTGGAGCCATAGTGTTTTTAACATTGGTTTTTCCTAACAATAGGCATTTCCCTAGTTAGGGATTGCCCATTACTCTTCATGTTTACACCAACAAAACTAAGGAATATATTTTTTCTATTGTTCATGGCATTTTGATATGGTCTAGTATCATGTCATTATCGTCTACAATTTTTAATGTGATTAGATTTTTGTTAGAACTTGAGTTCTCTACATTACATAAACTCAAGCATTATTCACCAATGATATGAAGCTTGAAAAAGGCATTTTTCATTGATATGTCTCAGTTAATACCATGTAATAACTCTTCAATCACTAAATATACACATTCAGAGTCATATGCAGATCTATATTTTTATGTCTATCACTTCAGTCAAATGTCATCCTTCATGATATTAAAAGTTATTTTTATCTCATTAGTAATGTTAGCTTATGAGATCTTATTTTGATTTAGCGAATATGAGTTCAATGTAATGTCATTAATATTTTCCTTTGTCATTTTTTTATTATTTTAGGAATATAATTTCATATGATTTGGTTTGTTTTAGTCTATAAAGTTAAAATAGTTTTACAAAGTCATTGTTAAGCATTTCATTATTTTAAGCATGTCAAGTGTCTACTATTTCTGAGTTTTGTTAATTATAAAAATTAATATGTTGATTAGTTTTTAAGTATATTCATTTTTAATCTATAACAAACTAATATAATATTATAAAATGTGGTCTTTTGAATGCTTAAAGGGTCAAAGGTGAATAAAGTGTTTTAAAGTAAGTTTATTTTGTTTTATATATACATAAACATTGAATGGTTAATGTCATCAAAAAATCAAAAGTGTCAAAGTAATATTTGAGTCAGTTTTAAAATGTGTCATTTTTTGTCAAAGAGTCAAAGTATTTTTTAGTCAATAGTTGAGTCATCACTGTCAAAAATTGTAAATAAATATTACCTTATGGATGTTTTATCACTTTTACACAATGCCTAAATTATGGGGGTAGTTTTCCTCAAAATTTTCATGCATCTAATCTTCATTGGCACATTTTCTACGTACATAGCTTCTTTTATGAGAGGTCAGCGGCACTAAAAGATGGAGGCTTTGGAGATTATCTCATTAGCCACTAATGAAGGGGTGTTTCTTCTATAGTGTAACATTGATTTTGTTTTTAGTACTTGTTTATATGTATGATAAATAAGAGGTGTATTTCTTATTTTACCACATAGTATACTACATAAAAAATTTATTTAGGAGATACATGAGTGAAAGTCGAATAGATGGTTATTGGTTGTATTTCTCACACTGTATAGGTTGATGTGGTTCCTTCATTTGATGGTTGATGGTCGATGGTTCTAATTCAGAGATACCACACTGGTTTGATTGATGTGTTATTGATAGTGAATGGTTGATGAGAGGTTGATGTGTTCCTTCTCTACTTTCATTAAGTCTTGTGAAAACAAAAATTATAATGTAAGGCCTAGGGGGAATGCTAGGAAATGTTAGTCGTTACATTGATTTGTAATGTGAATAATTATGAAAGTAATAATTTACTAGTAGGTATATTGGGTTAGTAGTTAGAATATAATATTTGAGAGTTATATATTGTTGTGAGTAATAACAATATTATGTGCATAGGTTGTTTGTTAAGATTGAGTTATTTGGGGAGATCATTGGTTAAGTAAATCTACATATTTATAGGAAAGGCATTCCTATTAATATATAGGATTCATATTTTTATTGTAATGAGTGAAATAGAATGATATAAAAGTGTGATTAAAATATAACTCTCTCTCTATATATATAGTGTAGATCTTTATGTAATTACATGAATTATAACTTTGATAAGGTCTTCCATATTATATCACAACCATGGAAAAAGTTATGAATAAATAAAGGATTAAAGAGATTGAAGCATAAATTGTATATTTAGGAAGAAAAATCTAAACTAATATGAATACTATAGTCCTTGGAGGATGATAATCAAGAACTCCAAGATCAATTGATGTTCCATGGAAAATTTCTCAAAGTAGTAATTTAGGAGTTGCAACTTGACTTACAAGCCAAGGAATATATTTTGTAAAAGTTCAATAATGGTGGAATAGAGGAGAAATAAGAGTCTACCATGTAAGGGAGACCACCCTCTACCTTAAATTTATAAACCATGACTAAGGTATTCTTAATAACTAATTCACCATGTTCTCTTTCTTCTCATCAAGATCTAAATGATTATTTTGGTCAATTTTAGAAGCATACTTAGGTTATTTTATCTAATTTACTAATCAATGTGATTTTTTATGGAAATGGACTTCACATCAATGAACAATGAATTACTAATCAAAAATAGGTTTAGGAAAGACCTTGTTATGCAGGTTTGGGATATGTTAGTTGTAAAGGAAAAGTTAGATAATACTCCAAGATAACTCAAGCAAGATAATCTTGAATAAAATATACCAAGTCATTAACCCTACATAAAAAAACCATGCAAGGATATGACACACCACTCTATGATGGTGATAGTGTGTAAAAACTAGAATGAAGAAGGAGATAACCCTTCAATCATGGGAAAAACATCCAAAACAAATGCAAAGAATATCCAAAGAGATATAAACACTCCAAATGAGGAATTAATACATATTACCCTCAGCATACATTCATAAAGGAAAACCATAAAATATATGGAAAGCATAACCATTCCAATGTTTCCTTTGACTATGATAAGAATGTCCATTTAACACAAAAATTTTGGTATGCATATCCATGTTATTTTTTTGGATTAAAAAACCATTGTGTGGCCATGTACTAGAAGAGAAAATCCATCTTAATGAAGTCCATACCATTCAAGAGGAAGTAGACTCATTATAAGGACCACTCTCCAATTCAAAATATGGATAATGGAAAGAAGGGATTATTGTCTAAGAAAATGGGTAAGAACTATGACACCCATTGTAAATAAGTGGTCATTGGGTTGAAAATTTTTGGAAAATTCATCCAAAAATTTATACAAATATTAGAATTAATGAATTTTTGAAAGCACATATAAATAAGGAGGTTGTTTAAACCCATATAAAGTAAGAGATATCACATGAAGGATTTCATAAATCAAAAACAATCCTAGATTCAACCCATGAAGAAATCCACCTATCCATATAATATACCATCAAGAGGGAGCAAACCAAAGAGGATAATCTACCAAATCTAATCAATAAGAGATTATTTGGTTTCGTGGATAGATTATTTTCATATCTAAGTTTTGTTCTATCATACTTATGTAGCACCTCCAAATCACTTTTGGGGTTTTAATTATTGAAAAATCATGAAAGAAACTAAAGTAATGTGTATGAATAAGTGTGGATATATATCACCATATGAAGGTGAATATGGATAAGTTATCTAAGTTGAGAAGCACATTATGAACAACCCATTATAATAGGTTATATCATTTCCTATTTTGCATTATACTATTAATGTTGACATTAATTTTAACATGTTTTGATTACAACTACTTATATAATTTGGAAATATGGTTCAATATATGCTCCATTGTGATATTGAAGTGTTATTCCAAGAGGGAGATAAAGTGGCATCAAATAAATATGAGATGTTCTTCCATGGTGAGTAGAACTCAATACTATCACTATTTTTAAAGATGTATGTAGTCATCCATTTTATTTCATTTAAATATGTTGTTTACATGTATGTGTAATTACTTGTATGCATGTTGTGTAAGACCCAAATTTGGGAAATGTTTATGAATTGAATCATGTTTACAATCTATGTATGTTGAGCTTGATTGTAAGAACCAAATAAGGGAAATTTTTAAAAGTGGTGACCTATTATAACACTCATTATTTATTATGAAATATAAATTTTACCTTATTGATAATGCTAAGAATCAAGAAGATTGTAAAAATCATCTCTTAATGGGAGAGATTCAACTTAGCCTAAAAGTAGTAAATTGAAGTGGCTAAGATAATATGCCAAGAAAAAGACCAATATACCAAGAGTGTAAAAGGTCATTTTGTAGAGATGAGATGGAGTCATGAAATCTCTTTGTAACCTAGGTTTGTAGGTAGAATTTTAGACAATCAGCCTCTAAGAGAGAGAAATAAAAATAACCTCATATGATCATGAATCAGGGTGAGAATAGTTATTTCAATTGACTTTTCTCCTAAATTACTTGATGAGTTAGAAGAAGAGGATTTTAATAAAAAAAGAGAGAGAGGAATGAATTATAATTTTGATGGTCCAAATGTTTTTTAGTGTGGAAGAATGATCTAGGAGTAACTCCATTAGTAAGCAAACTAGATGGTCTCAAATATTCCCAAAACTATCCACACATCAAAGATCTAATCAAGATATTTATAACACTATTTTAATTGGGTAAAATAGACATCATATGATAAAGTTATGGCCTATTCAATGTGGCAACAAATATGGAAAAAAATAACATAGTGTTGACATCATTAGCTGACTATACTTATACAACCTAACACAATGCCTAGTCATAGCCTTAAACATGGAATTAAAAAATATCCGCCAAGTGATATAATTTCCAAGGTAAGTTATATTTATTATATGGTCTCATGACCAATTTACAAAGGGTTAAGTTTATCTCTTATATAAATTTTGATTATTATTCCCACTAAAGTTGTATAAAGCATTATCTAGATGGGTAAAAAACCCTCCTCATGAGCTAATGCATGGGATTTGGAGTGGGGCTTGACCCCTCACCTCAATTGGCCTATTTTTAAGGCCCAAAAATAAGCTATGCCATATTTGAAAAACCAAAAGTAAGACTTTGTATCTATCCCTTAATTTGGGAATATCTTGCTAAAATGAAGGATATGAGGCATTTTTCATGGGATTTAAATCCTAAACCTTATGAAAAAGGGATAAGTTTTTAACCCATAAATAAAGGGCCTTAGAAACACTATAAAAGGTTCAATATTGTAGTAAATAACATATAAGAAAGTTTTTAAGCTTTAATCCATTATAAAGAAGAACAAGAGGATGAATCAAAGTTTTTATGTTTGATATTATAGGAGTAAAACATTTAAGGCCAAGAGTCTGATGCACATAACTCTTACAGACATTAAAGATAACTTTTAACCCCTTATTGGGGGACAAATCTAGTTTGTATGTCTATCTTGCAAAAGTATCAATTAAAAATCAATATTTTTTACACAAGCCTCTAAGATACATTATAATGAGCTTGTGTAACCCAGGAGAGTCAATAAAGATATAGTCTATAAAATATAGATCTAGATCTAGAGCCATAACGAGAGTTGGACTTCCTATAGGAAATAATACACTTGTTTGTAGATCAAGAGTGCCTTAGTAGGATAATTTAATGTAATAAATGGTATTTTGTCATCATTTCAATCAATTGGTTTAGCCTTTGAAGGATTTAGAGATGTAGCCTAATTTTGAGGGAACTTTGTTATCAAATTAGTTTGTGGACTATCCCTATTCTTCAATACTTGATTTTAATTTTAGTTTTTAAATATTGAACTTTAATCATTTAAACCAATTTTAATGTAAAAATATAATAAATTTAGAAATTCATTAAAGTATCTAAATAATGGGTAATTAGTGAGCATGCCCATAAACTACCATTGTTTATGATATAGCCACATCCTCAATGATGACACCATGACCTGTTTTAAGGGAAACCTCAATTTTGAAGCTCCCAAATTAAATAAATTTTGATTCTTGAAGTATTTTAAAATGTCATTTTTTTGAAAGTTTAAAATTTGTTTTGAAATATATTGATATTAACTTATATCACTTGAATTGTATAGAATTAGAGTTTTAATATTTCTCCCTCTTTTTTTACATATTTTAATTTGACATTGTAAGACATGATATTCTATAATATACAATCACGTGGGAATTTTATTTTTATATTGGCACTAAATTATAAAGTTACATCATTATGGGGGTCATACTTCTTTTTGAAACATTGCTTTTATTGTGATAATTATATTGGGGAACTTTCATTCAAAATATTTATTATTGGGAATTTTCAACATGGGTTATCATTAACACACTATTGGTAAGTGTTAGGATAATTTTATGAGCACTTATGTGAGGTTTTATTATAATCTTCCACTTTACATACGCATTAAGGTACATAGTGGGTTTTTACTTTCTTTTATGTTATCATTATGTTTGTGGTCATGTGGTCACATTTAATTCATGTTTTGAGTTGTATTTTATAAACAATCATGATTAAAATTTCATATTAATTTATTCTTAGTTATTCAATACTTAGTGCCTTCATTCATTTATTTATGGACAAGTTCCTACAATTTTTGACCCAATTCCATTAAATACTAGGTCAAGTAATTTGATGTTTTTCTTGGTTACTTTTTGATGAATGTTTCCATTCATCTTAACAATCCTTTAGATCAAATGGAGTGTCTTCATACCATATATAGAATTAGTTATAATATGTATGGAGACATTTCTTTTACTGGAGATTATTCTTGCGAGATATTAGTTTCTATACCATCTATCTCTTGTGATGATACTATCTTGTCAAAAATTACTCTTATTTTTGAATAACCACCTTTTTAGAATAAGTTTCTACCATAAATTACATATCTTTATATAAAATCCACTTTCATTCAAGTAAAATGTGATTATATCATTATTATAAATACATCACACATGTTTAATAGGGAGGATCATTTTTATTCATTGATGGGAGTGCCCCCATTGGCTTATTTAGCACTTTCACATTTTCGTATATCATTTATGATCCATATATTATTATATGTCTTTGCTCTTCATAAAATTTGAGGGTTTTTTAGATATTACTTCCTCTTTTCATGGACATGAATTGGTGTATGTTCCATGTCTTTCTTATGACCAATATTATTTGATGGTATATTTTTTTACTTCATGTGCATGATATTCCAAACCACTACCACACTTTAGTGTTGGACTAGTGTTGATGCACATAAATGTATGAATCAATTCATATAGTGTTTAAGAAACACTTCTCATTTATGGATCAAAATAATCCATTGTATGAGTTATTTGT
The DNA here is from genome assembly GCA_037957365.1 of Torreya grandis. Classification (NCBI taxonomy): domain Eukaryota; kingdom Viridiplantae; phylum Streptophyta; class Pinopsida; order Cupressales; family Taxaceae; genus Torreya; species Torreya grandis. Next base: position 230,950 of record JARHVA010008218.1, read on the forward strand.
TGTGATAGTCATTTTATCCTTGGTGGGATATAGGTAGAACAGGTTCACTATTTCACAAATTTATATTAGTTGGTGGTTGGGAGCCATCATGGATTAATAGTTAATCTTTGATTTTGAAGATAATCTATGTTATTTAAAGTGAATTATGATAAAAAATAAGTCTAAATCTAAACTAACATGAATATTCATAATGAAACTAATCTAAGTTGAGTTGATGAAAAAAGGAGTAAAAGGAAGGGTAGGTTAGAAAAGAGAGGTGTTGTTGATCTTAGTTTCAAACATTATGAAAAGTTCTAATTTCATCTGAACATGCATTAAACCAATGTGAAACATGAGGTATCATAATATCAAATACTACCATACATTAGGAAAACATCTAAAGAAAGTATGAAAAGATATAAATAAGAACAAGATTTACTTTAAGATTTTTACCCCTACAAGAAAATAGCATTAGCCCAGATGCAAGAAGATCAAATAAAGCAAAGTAAACATAAGAAATTTTAACTAATCCAACATTAGACCCAATTATTAACTTTGCATTAATAGATGCACATTTATATTTCATAAGAACCATTCAAATTTGAAGATGAGACTAAACAAATGAGAGAGAAACCATGATAGTAATTCAAACAAGCAAATGTGGACAAACTTTGTAGAATTCCTTGCTTATATTAATTTGCTCAAAATTTATAAATGGTTTTTGGATATAAACACTCTCAGTCCTATAATTGGTAAAACCTTTTTATATAGACATTTCATGAGGTATGCTAGTTAGTCATGTCAAAATTTTAGGAAAACTATCCTTTTACAATCTTTTGAGAACCCTTTAGACATTCTAAATGACTAACCTATAGGAAATGTGATTTGCAAGTTGAACATGCCTTTAAAAAATAATATTCTCTTTTTAAAAGTATACAAGCTTAGTTACAAAATTAATATTCCTATTTTAATTAACTTGGAGAATCTTTTGCTGATGTATTATTTTGCCCTTCTTACAAGATCTTTAATCTATAATTCTATTTATCAATCAGCTAGAGATCAATGATAGGTTTCATTAACAATTGCTTTTATTGATCTATAGGTTATAAATATATTTATTATCTCTCTCCAAAGTTTTTTTGATGCTCACAACATCTCCTATATTCTCTTTTAATGATAAAAGCAGGCCCATGATCTTTTTGTTATCATCCCTTGTTTTCCTTTATCCTTGATCCCTCACTTCTAACATGAAATGAGTAGTTTTGTGTTTGAACTCCTCATTAGTGATAAATCCGAAAGGACTAAGTGAGGTGGGATATTTGATTAAGTTGTCCAACATGTGTAGAATTTCATATTTTGGCTATTTAAGGCCCTTGGAAATATCCTCCATTTGCTTAAGCCATCTCTCAACATTTTGATTTTTTCCACCAATATAGCCATATCCATATTTAAATGGCCTAGGTTAACTATCCTAAATTTAGGGAATTCAGTCTTGGTCAGGGATTTGATCAAGCCTATCACTCGATAACTTGAATCTTATCATTAGCCAAATTGGCTTGTAGTCATGGGATTTTGCTTACTCATTTCATCTTGTTTAGTTTTGACTAACTTTAAGGATTTGATTAAGTCAATCATGGTGTCCTTATATAGCTTGAATCTATCTTCTTGGATTGATAAGATAACAATCTCTTATAAATCTTGTTCTATTACAACATGACCTTAATCATTATAATAGATCCTCCTTATAGACATGTGCTCCTATTATGATGGGTTACTAGTTCTCAATAGTCCAAAACAAACTTGACAAATTATTTCCCCTATATTTAGAGATTCAACATCAAATTGTGTCTTTAAAAACCCTCTCTTTTATTTCTAAAGTCAGATAAAGATCCACATCCTCCCTTGAAACACTTTTTTGGTCTACCATGGCTATGGGCTTGTCTAGATTTCTTGATAGTGGTCTGTAATTCAATTTTGGATTGAACTATCCTTGCATAAGGGATAATTCAACTTCCTTGGTTTGATTACAATGAACATAGGGTGAAATCAGGGTTTATGTACTTATCAGAGCTTTCTTAAAGGTTTTTATAATGCTTTAATGGTGGTATCTATTTAAACTTACATGAGATTTATGACTTAAATCCCATTTCAATTACGTATTTATACCCTTGCATTTCCTAGGTCTATAAAATCTTTAACTTGGCATATTATACTTATGTGACTCTGATGTGGCATCACCATGGCATCCTTATGGAATTTTTGTGGAACTTTTCTCATTAATATTTAAAAAGTGAGCATTGTCTTTTGAAAATTCCACCTTGATCTTACACCATTAGATGATCCTTACATAGATCAATGTGTACCATCAATCTCAATTTGAGAACTTGAATTCTATTGGTTGCTAGCTATGTTCCCTATAGTTATGACACTTTTCACCTCCACATTTGCTCTAATATTTATTGAAATATCAATTTATATCTCACACCATTAATCTTATTTACATGGATTGATCATGCTCTATTGATCTATACCTACTTAATTATGCCTCCTACTCTATGGACCATTGATTAGAATGTGTAGGATCATCCATGTATCATTGATCTTTGAAAGATGTCCAAGCTTTAATTTATGGCTCAAGACTATGCAATGTGTCATCTCCATATTCATCCTCAAGGATTTTAACTTTTTAACATTTGATACACACTATCTGATCATCTTTACCTAAGCAAATGCACTTAATTGGATCTTGATCTACAAGGTCAAACACCATTGGTTTTTGATTTTTCTTTGGCCCTAAGTGTGACACTTGTCACCTTCTCACTTGTCCTAGTGCTCTATTGAAGTTTTAACTCAATACATGCCATTAGATCAATCCTCTCTGAGAAAATGTGTACCACTAATTTTTGGAAGATGTTTTAACTTTAGCTTAGGGCTAGGGCATTGTCTTTAATCTCACACTATTAGATCTAGATCACTCAAGCAAATGTGGACCATTGATCCTATGGATGAAAATGATATTTAAGTTAGGCTAAATAAAATAAAGAACATATTATAAATTTCTTGGAATATGCTCTTATTTTGTGTTAATAAACATGGGTAAGACCTTATGATAAAAATTTTAAGTTAAGTTTTGAACATGATAAAGGAGACCCCACACATAATAAATGACATGGCATAAAGTGTTAGGGAAAGTTTCTTTTTTCTAAAGTCTAAGACATAAAAAAAATACCTGATGGTTAGTTAGACCATGTGGATATAAAAAAGGACCAAGCTGGGTTCATGACATAAAGGGACCCAACATAAAAATTTTAGACTAAGTTTTGGTCAAGTTGATAAACATGGCTAAACCTTGGGATAAAAATTGAACTAAGTCCATGGCATGATAAATCATTCCCACATAAATTGTTCCCACCAAATTTAAATTTGATTTAAAGGGACTTGGGCTAGGGTAATCTGACTGAGGTTTTCAAGATGATTTCAGTTTAATTTTCTATAGTCTAAAGGTTGGTAAAAGGCCAAATTGATATAAAAATCATGAAACCCAAGCATTGTGCATTCCAAATTGACTCTATTAGAGCTATAACCTAAACATAAAGATCCAATATTATCAATTTAGGCAATATTAAATCAAAATTATGAATAAATATTCTAACCAAAATAGGTGTGAGTGATATTCAAAAGAAAATAATGTGCAAACATGCTAGTGATACTCTGATCAAGTGAATTTTCAATTTTAAGTTATAAATTTGCACAATTTAAAACAAGGGTCCCCATTTTTTCTAAAATGGGGGTATGTTGACCTCAATAAATGTAAACTTTTGGGGGAAACATAGAAATACATTATAATTTAAAGACTCTAGTTTATACTAATAACTAGGTTACTTATTTTACTTGATCAGGGACCATTATTAAGACTAGTTCATAGTTAGAACAAATATTACACATGAAAAATTATGATAAAACATCAATAAATAGCCATGATATGAGTGTGATTGAATTCCACTTAATTATTACTATAGGATTTAGAGAATAACTTCCAGATTCATGAATTTAACCATTAGCATTGATTTACAACATATTTAGATGTTTATTAACAATTATGCTTTAGCTTAGGGAAGGCTTGGGCATTACTCTGCTATCAGCTAGGAATATATAGCCTCAAAAAATATACCTTTGGATAAACTCAAGTCCTTTCTCCACTACCATCCATGCATTCATAGCCCTGGTAGAGATTACTAGAATCACCTCTACCTAGAAATATTTTTTAAATTTTGCAATAAGCTCTTATTTTTTGTATTTTTATATATTTTGGATTTATAGAAAAGTTTTGGAATTATATATTCTAGGTTGTAATATTTTGTCACATGTTTGATCTTCATATAACCATACCTAGTTTTAAACTTTATCTTAGGTAATTAATGCTTCTAAGTTCACATTGACTAAGCATGATCTTAGTTGTAGGGTTTAATAGTATTTCATGTACATTATTTCTAAAAATATGATGCCTAAATTTCTTCACTATCTTGATTAGAGCACATGTTTTCTTGTAAATAATAGAATAAATCAATTTAGTATTTCTAAAATTAGTAATCATGAAAGAAATAATATGATCACATCCATCCATCTTTTGAGTTAAGATAGCTATAATTATATGGTCATAAATAAAAGAGTATAGATAGAAGTCTTTAGTAAAGTCTAGACTTATCAGCATAGGGGGTTGTTTAATTGCATCTTTGATTTCCTTTAAGGTCTTTTTGGTCTCTTAATTCCAATTTATCTTAGCATCTTTCTTAAACATGTCATTCAAAGGTCTCACTATTTATGCAAAACCAAAAATCAACTTCCTCATAGAGTTGATTTTACCAAATAAAGACTTTAGTTCTTTCCTACTACTACAAGGTTCTATCTTTGATATTTCACTTACTTTATCTAGGTCTATAGAGATCCCATATTTAGTTATAACATATCCCTATAATTTTCCCTCAATTACACAAAAAATTCTCTTCTTTGGGTTGAGAGAAATCTCATACCTTCTACACCTTTCAAATACTTATTTTAGGTGCATGATGTGATCTTCCCTATTCTTTGAAAATATAGTCAGGTCATCCATATAAATAATAATGCACTTACCTATGAGGCCTTAGAATGCATGATGCATTAATATTTGAAAGGTTTCACCTACATTTATCAATAAAAGGGGAATTCTCTTTTAGGCAAAAGTTCCCTACTTAGTGGTAAATGCAGTCTTCATCATATCTTCCTTGTTTACTAGCACCTAATTACATCCTAAAAATACATCAAGAAAAGACATCATAGCAGAACTAGAAATAATTTGGATTACTTGGTTAAGGGAAGGTAGTGGGTAATTATCCTTTTCAAATGCTCTATTCAAATTTATAAAATAAATGCATAATTTATTTCACCATTTTTCTTCTTGATTGGTATTAGGTTAGCTACCCAAGTGGAATGTCTAATGGGAAATAATATCGTAGCATCTAGTAATTTCTTGACCTCTTTGTATATTATTGGTTTTAGGATAGGGTTGAATGGCCTTTATTTTTTCATAAATGGCTTGTAGGATTCCTTTAGAGATATGGTGTGGGTTATGACCCTGGGATCAAAGATCTTTAATTCATCATAAGACCATGATATGACATCCTTATACTTTGTCAACAAATCTTTTTCTCTCTTGATTTTAATGCATTCACAAGTTGTATCAATGTTCACTAACTAAAGTTAACTTGGCAAACCCATATCAGCTACATTATAGTCTTTCCCATCTACTTTTGGAATCTTGACAGTCTCAACTACTTTATTTGAATCAAATAGTCTCTCAAGGCTATCATCCCTTTGGGGATATTATTGTTGCTTAATTGAATGAACTAGTCATCAAGTTTACCTTAAAATTTATCATCATCAAGGATATTTTAATTGGATTCATCAATGATATGAGACTCAAATACTCCTGAGCTAGTCATGAAGTCTATGACCTATTGATCATCATTGAATACATGCAAATGGTTGACACCATTTGACATTGAGGGACATAGGACTAATTCAATGGTAAGGATTTATAACTTGGAACCTTGATTAGGCATAAGGTTGGTTTTTACTAAATTAAGTTAATCAACATCATTATTTTGATCCATAGGGATTGACACAATGTTGAAAGCATCAAAACATTTAATTAAATCCCACACTCTAAATTTATGTTTCTTAAGATATGACAACTTGCATTGATATTTACTCTTGACCTAATTAATTACTAGTTCAAAATAACCAAAAAATAATAGTTATTTAACCTTATGTTTGATTCCAAATTGAAATCCAAGAATAAGTGCTTCATACTCTATGAGATGTTAGTACATGAGAATTGGAGTTTTTAAGATGCATTGTATTATTTCCCAATGGGAATGATTAATACCACTCCTACTCTAGAACCTAATTTACATCTAGCACAATCAAAATATAACTTTCATAATCTAGGAATAACATGAGAAGTTTTGTAGTTACAAACATTCATGGTGTCAAGAGTGTAAACACCTATATCTAAGTTAACCATGTTGACCCTCTCATTGGTTACAATGTACTTGGTGATCAGATGTTTCATTTTAGGTTCCATTTTTATCTTGATTTGACTTGGAACTCCTTTCTAGGGAAGCCACATGTGGGAATAATCAATAGACATGTAGCCATTTAGAGATGTGGTACAATCCCTACTTAGTATCATTTCATATGTATTAAGCATGTCTACCATTTAGATGTTAATGAACTATTAGATTCTTGGTTCAAAATTAATCTATCATGTGAACATTTAACAATTCACCAATCACTTTAACTCTTGATTTATCTAATTGAGTCATAACCCTGTCAAATTTAATTAGATTAAAACTTAATTTTTCATAAATAACTTAGGAATGATGTTTGCAGATGCACTTGAATCTACTAAGCAATTATGTATATTCTTACCAAAGATCTTGACTATGAGCAAGAAAAGTGGAATGTCTACCTTATTTTTGTGTATTACAATGTTAGCATGTACAGCCTCTTGAGACTTACCAAGCTTCTCAGATAAAATTTCCAACAATATATCCCTTCATTCTATAATCTGAGTCAACTCATGCAAGGTAATGTTAGCTTTGATGTTTTTCATGTCCTCTACAATATTGTATCTAGTCCTATTGGAAGAATTAGATGTATCAACGTTAGGTTTAGAGGTACTTCCCTTAGGAGGATTTGGATTGTTATTTGATGTAGTATCAAGAGGAGTGTTAAAATTATTTGGTGGAGTTGAGGCAATCAAAGTATGTTTCTTCTCCTTATTCCTCAGAGGATAGGTCTTCTTTATAAATTATTGAAAAACATGGATATCCTTAGGCTTATTCTCTTCTTGGAATGGTAACTTGAATGTATCAACCATGAGAGTTGAATCAATAGATTTAGATGACCTTGAATAACTTGAGGTACCTACACCATTGTCTTTATTAGGTAAAACTACAAAAGTATCCAATTTTTCTTAAAAAGAATCAAAACCATTACAAAATTCTAGGTAACATAATTCACCATGTTTTGAAGTATAATGAACTCTAAAATAATTATCTAAAGCTACATCACCAAGATTTATATCAGGCATATTATTATTAGAGGATGACTCATTATTGTGGTTATTGTTTTTATTATTTTAAAACCTGATTAAAAGCCTATTTGATCTTTGGAAAGAGAAGTTCCTATTGGAATTTTCTCTAATATTGTTAACTTGCCTTTGCAACTGAATGAAATCAATGATTAGATTTTAAATAATCTTTAATATAGAATCATTATCAGTCTTGGATGCCTTAAAATTATGAACTTGAGTATTGATATTATATGTAAGAATTTAAATTCTTTAGTCTTTTGGATGGGATCCATTGGCAAATTTGTTCAAGAATCCCAAGTTTTGGCTAGGATGTGTATGGCTGAAAGGTAATTGGTTTAAAACTAGAAGTTGATTTAAGGTAGACATATTTTGATTGGAATTGGGAATGAAATTTAGAATATGTAGACTTAGATTAATGTTTAGAGTGTTGTATGCCATTTGGTCCTGGGGTTCCATTTGGTCATTAATGAACACAACTTCAACAAAAGCTAAAGCTAATGTATTAATGACCTAAGCATATATTTTGAAAAAATATAAAACTCAGGGGATCCAAGGCATCCTTGTAGATATTTAAGACCAAATCCTCATTAGGTCTATAAGGAGTTATGGTTTTATTGAACATTTTCTAGAATCTAGCATTGAAGGTTCTTATGGGCTCATTTGAGTCTCTTTTGACTACGGTAAATTGTTGGTATAGGACACATGGACTAATGATTTTACCAAATAGATCAATGAATTAATTATTAAAAACATTACAACTATCTATGTATTTTTTAGTAAGGTTAAGGAACTATTCATATAAAACATATTTTAAATTAAATAGAAACAATCTACATGCCACATCTTCATGAATAACATTCAAAAGTCTTAAAGTAGATTTAAAGGATTTAATGTGATCTTTAGTAGTGATAACACCATTAGAACTATAAGTAGGTAAATACTTTTCAATATTATGAGGAAGGTTATGTACACACCTAACACATTGATTAAAGAACCACCTAGCCAAGCCATACCTTGTTAGGGATTGAAAACTCATGAGAACCCTAAATTGGTGAAGTTTGTTGAGACTTTGAAATCATATGATTACCCTTGTATCACCTAAATATCCTATGCACTTATATGAAATAAGGGGAACCCTTGTTTCTAAATGTGGCCAGGTCCTTATCCTTGGCAATTCAATCTTAAGAGCTTTGAACCCTCTTTGAAATATAATTTTTAAGTCTTGTCTTTAGAAAGAATGATGATTAGAATTGAACATTAAGCAAATTTTGTAAAAATATGTATAAATAATATAAAAGGACATCAATATTTAAATAAATTATCTCAAAGATGTATCTAAACACATAAATATGAATGTTCTTTACATGTTTCAAGCTCAAATGAACTCAAATTTGTAGAAATACAATCAATCTTCAAATAAAACATCTATTACTAACATCAAACACCTTGGATTCATATATTTTAAGCTATATTTACCACAATCAAATATCAAACTTCAAAGAACATCTATCTTTGTCTAAATAAGCATAAAGACTAGTTTGAAACCATTAAGATCACTGATCTTTCACAAATATGCTAAAAGAAACATAAATATGAAAAGAACACATAAATATTTGAATAGAATTCACTAAAATTAGCAGAGATGTTGCAATTTTTTGAAGATTTAACTAGCCCTCCCTTTAGCACCAATTTTTCTCCTTGTTGATGCACCTAAATGTATCAACAGGTTTATATAATGTTTAAAAAACACTTCTCATTTTTGGATTCAAAGAATCCATTCCATGAGTTGTTGGTTGTGATAATCCTATTATCCTTAGTGAAATAGAGGTAGAATAGGTTGATTGTTTCACAAATTTATATTAGTTGGTGGTTGGGAGCCACCATGGATTAATAGTTAATATTTAATTTTGAATATGATATATGCTATTTAAAGTAAATTATGATTAAAAAAAATAAGTCTAAAGCTAAACTAAGATGAATATTCACAATGAAACTAATCTAAGGTGAATTGATAAAAAAAGGAGTAAAAGGAAGGGTAGGGTAGAAAAAGGAGGTGTTATTGATCTTTATTTCAAACATTATGACAAATTTCCAATTTCATTTGAACATGCATTTAACCAATGTGAAACATGAAGTATCATAACATCAAATAATACAACACACAAGGAAAAAATCTAAGGAAAGTATGAAAAGATGAATATAATAACAATATTTAATTTAACAATTTTACCCCTACAACCAAATAACATTAGCCCAGATGCAAAAAGAGCAAAGAAAGTGAAGTAAACCTAAGAACTTTCAACTAATATAGCATTATCTCAAATTACCAACTCTACATTAAAATATGCACCTTCAAATTTCATAAGAACTATTAAAATTGGAATATTAGACCAAACAAATGAGAGAAAAACCATGATAGCAATTCACACAAGTAAATGTGGACAAACTTTGCAAAATTCATTGCTTATATTAATTTGGTCAAAAGTTACAAATGGTTTTTATCTCTAAAAACTCTCCCTCCTTATAAAATTATTAAAACCTATTTATATGGACCTTTCATGAGGTATGTTTATTATTCATGTCAAAATTTAAGGACAACTATTATTTTATAATCTTTTGAGAACCTTCTAGTCATTATAAATGACTAACCTATAGGAAATGTGCTTTACAAGTTGCACATGCCTTTATAAAAGAATATTCTATTTTCAAAAGTATACAAGCTCAATTAAAAAAGAATATTCATATCTTAACTAACTTGGATACCCTTTTGATGATGTAGTCTTCTACCCTCCCTAAAAGATCTTCATTTTATAATTTTATTCATTGATTAGCTAGAGATCAATGATAGGTTTCATAAACAATTCATTTTCTTGATCTACCAGGTTAAAAAGATATTTCTTAGCTCTTTCCAAAGCTTTTTTGATGCTCCCAACATCTCCTATCTTTTCTTATGATGATAAAATTAGGCCCATGATCTTCTTGTTATCAGCCCTTATTTTGCCTTGTCCTTGATTCGTCACTTCTAGCATGAATTGAATAGTTTTATACTTGAACTCCTCATTAGTGATAAGGCCCAAAGGAAAAAGTGAGGTGGGATATTTAATTAAGCTATAAAACATATGTATTATTTCATCTTAATGTTATTTGAGACCGTTAGAAATGTATTCCATCTACTTAGACTCTCTACTCAGGGTTTTGATTTTGTCCACCATATAGCCATAACCATATTTAAATGGGATAGGTTAACTATCCTAAATTCAGGGACTTGATTCTTGGTCAAGGATTTGACCAAGTAATTTAATTGATAAATTGAATCCTATCATTGGCCAAATTGGCTTGTAGTCATCAAAATTTTCTTACTCATTGCCTCTTGTTTAGTTTTGACTAACTTTAAGGAATTGAATAAGTCAATCATGGTGTCCTCATATATTTTGAATCTATCTTCTTAGATTATCAAGATGGAAGTCTCTTCTAAATCTTGTTCTATTGCAAGATTCCCTTGCTTATTTTAGTAGATCCTCCTTGTAGACATGTTCTCCTCTTATGATGGGTTGTTGGTTCTCAATGGTCCAAAACAAGCTTGACTAACTATTCCCCCCTCTATTTAGAGTTATGGCATCAAATTGTGTCTTTAAAAACCCTCCCTTCTATATCTGAAGCTAGATAGATATACACATCTTCCCTTGAAACACTTTTTTGATCTACCATGCATGTGGGATTCTCTATATTTCTTGCTAATGGTCTATAGTTTAATTTTGGATCAAATTATCCTTGCACAAGTGATAATTCAAATTCCCTAGTTTGATTACAATGAACACATGGTCAAATTAGGGTTTTTGAGCTTACCAAATATTTTTAAAGGTTTTTACAGTGCTTTAATGGTGGTATCTATTTTAACTTGAATGATATTTTTTACTTATATCCCAATTGGATTGTGTACTTCTACCCTTACATTTCTCATGTCTATAAAGTCTTCAACATGGAATAGTATACTTATGTGGCTTTGATGTGGCACCATCATAGAATCCTTATGGCATTTTCATGGAATTTTGCTTGTTAATATTTAAAAATTGACCGTTGTCTTTGAAAATTACATATTGATCTCATACCGTTTGATCATCCTTGCACAGATCAACATAGATCATTGATCTTGATCTAAGAACTTGAATGTTACTAGTTTCTAGTTACGTTCCCCATGATTATGACACTTGTCACTTATGTATTTACTCTAAGCTTTATTGAAATGTCAACATTGATCTCATTTACAAGGATCAATCATGCTCTATCAATATTGATCTACTTAATTATGTATCCTACTCCATGAACTATTGATCAAAATGTGTATGCTCATCTATGTATAATCAATCTCTAAAAGATACTTGAGATTTAATTCATGGATCATGGCTATGCCACATGTCACATCCACATTCATACTTAGAGATTTTGAATTTTTAACATTTGTTACGCACCATCTAATAATCTTTGCCTGAGAAAATGAACTCTATTAGATCTTGATCTACAAGGTCAAACACCATTGGTTGATGAGTGTTCTTTGGCCCTGAGTGTGACACTTTTCACTTTATTTCTTGTCCTAGGGATCCTTTTAAGTTTTGACTCAATACACACCATTAGATCAATATTGCTCGAGTAAACATGTACTATTGATCTTTGGAATATTTTCAAACTTTAGCTTAGGGCTGGGGATTTATCTTTAATATCACACCATTGAATCTCAATCACCTAAGCAAATGTGGACCATTTATCCTATGGATGAAAATGATATTTATGTTAGGATTGAGAAAATAAATAACTTAGCATAAATTTTTTGGACTATGGTCTTCTTTTTTGTTAATAAATATGGGTGAGACTTTATGATAAAAATTTTAAGCTAATTTTTGAACATGATAAAGGGGACCCTACACATAATAAAAGACATGACATAAAGTCTTAGGACAAGTTTTATTTTTCTAAAGTCTAATACATAATAAAAGGAATCAGTGGTTAGTTAGACCATGTGGAAATAAAAGGGACCAAGGGGGGCTTGGGACATTAAAGGACCCAACATAAAAAATTTAGACTAAGGTTTGGTCATGTTCATAAACATGATTAAACCTTGGGATAAAAATTAAACTAAGTCCACAAAATGATAAATCATTCTCGCATAAATTATTCCCACCAAATTTAAATTTTATTCAAAGGGACCTAAGCTAGGGTAATTTGAATGAGGGTTTGAAGATGATTTCAATTTGATTTTCAATAGACCAAATCCTAATAAAAGGCCAAATTTATATAAAAATCATTAAACCCAAGCATTGCCCATTCTAAATGGACTCTATTAGAGCTATAACCTAAACATAAAGATCCATTTTTATCACTTTAGGTAATATTAAATTAGAATTATGAACAAATATGCCAACCAAATTAGGTATGAGTGATCTTAAAATGAGAACAATGTGCAAACATGCTATTCATACTCTAATCAAGTGAATTTTCAATTTTAAGTTATAAATTTGCATATTTTAAAACAAGGGTCTCCATTTTTTTAGAAATGGGGGTATGTTGACCTAAATAACTAGTTTCAAATATTTTCATATTATTTTATTTGACTTCATATGTGTAGAGGTAATACTTTGGGTATAGTTATTATATCCATTCTGTTAAAAAGGGTACAAATATTATTCTATGTAGGTATAAATCCTTAAAAAAAATTTTATAGGCCCTAATCATCGACATTATTATATTTTTAAAACTTTCCTTCATTGTCTTTGACATATTATTATAAGCAAGTATTACTTTAGAGGGTGGGTTTTTGTATCCTCCTTACTTCATGTTTTATCATTGTAAATGGGTACTTCATCAAGCCTTACACTAGGACCTAATTTTATGATGTGATCCTCATATATTTTAGATGCCTCCCTAAGTTTCACTTAAGGAAGGGTGTTGGTATAGTTAGTTGTATGCACCTACACTACAAGTGAGTGGATTTGTATAGTTGTTACTTATATTTATGTATTTACCTATTCACTAGAATGTTTTTAATTAGAAAAAGGTTTATATTTTATTAAACCAATGTGAGATTAAATTTTTATAGTCTCATGAATGATTATTTAAAACTAATTATAAAATTCCTCCTACATTTAGTATTTTTTTAAATAATTCTATTTATTCGTAGTTTTATAAAATGGGAGAAATGAGAGATTCATCGTGACAGTTTTTAGTTCCTTAGGAGAACCCATTTAGATATTTTATACATATATTTTTATATATTTACTATTTTTATGATTATTTTATAGTATTACATATTTTTAGAGATGATACTATTTTTAGTGAGTATCATGTGTGGGTGAGAATCAATAGATTATTCATTTTACATTAAATCAACATCCAAAATATTATGAAAATATCACTATGATTTAGAAAAAGGTCAAAATTATTTGAGCATTGATTTTTTCTAAGTAAGAATTTATAGGTGGTTGATTGTGTCCTTATATCTTGATTATGTCCTCTCCTAATTTTAAGGTTCTATAGCTTCTTAGGTAGCTATAAAGACTGACAACGATCTAGATTTTAGCTTTAATTCACAAAACATTTGGGTATAATTGTTTGATTTCATTATCTTTTAAATTTAACATAAATTTCCATAGTATTAAAAAAGGAATAAAAGATGAAAATTAATTTTATTGAACAAACTCTTAAGGAGTTACAACTACATATTATGTGTGCTTGAAAATCAAGGCAAGGCTATATGTAGTTATAATTATTGTGAGTGAATCAGAACCCAATGAAAGAGAGGAGTTAAAATTCTCTCCATCAATAATCAGATTTAATTATATCCTTCACTATAACCTTCTCTTAGTATAAATATTGATGGTAAAAGATTTATAATGATGTTGATATAACATAGGCTCAGTGTGAAGAATCCTTGACTAAATGTGTAGAGAACTCTTAATGAGACTTGTTGATTATTCATGAGATAAATTGCATTTAAGAGATATAAATGATATGAATTGTTAAATAATTTATCATTTTATATTAAATAATCTGGTTTATGTTTGTATATGTAGGGATATTTATGACACTTTACAAATGGGATGACCTTAGAAGATAATGATAAGTAAAATTTAAGGAATAGGAAATCATTCCATAATGAAAAGGACCCATAAGAGGGAAAGGGTTATAAATATTATTCAATTTATTTTGAATGGAAGGGTAGAAAGGATCAACCTATAGGTTAGGGTAAATATATAATGTTTGATTAGGATCTTGTTATTGAAAACTAGAAAATTTGAGCTATTTATAGGGAATATAGATGAATAAATATTTAGGGGTGTATAATGCATATTGAAGGTGTATAAAAATATAATAAATTGAAAATTTTGACTAAGTTTAGTAAATCAATAAAAAAGACAATGGAAAATGGCCTTTTACCAAAATTAGGTGTCTATAATTTGACATTATCTCTATGCTTCAAGTTTTACTAATATTTTACCCTTAATTTCATCTCTTATAATGCTATGGTTTCCTCCTCATTCTACACCTTCATTTTTTAATCTATATTAATTCATGGCCTTTACTATTTTCTATATGTATCTTACTTATTTGCCTTTTTATACTCTATGTGTGATGTGTTTTATTTTCTTTCTAAGTATACTCTATGTATGGTGTGTTTACTCTATGCTTTGTGTTCCTTATTTGCTTTCCATATCCACTTTTATTATAACCCCAAAATTTTAAGTACTCAAAAACCCTACTTTAATGAAGTCATGCTCATAAAAACCAACACACAATCCAATTAGTGATTAAATCATTTAAACAACTAATTTTTACAATGCAAAAATACGTTAGAGTTTATAATAAGCCATGATATAAATTAAATCATACAATAACAATAAAAAACAAAGAATGAGTGATTAATATAATGAACAAAACCTTTTAGTTACATATAAAACTAACATTGGCTACTTATCCAAGAAAAATCAAAACACGTTCATTCAAATATTTTGATTTTCATGTTAGAGTCTTTTAAGATTGAACAAATATTAAATGTATGTGAGGTCATCGATGGCATCTGTGGTCATAACCATAAATATACCACCTTTATCATTGGTTTTTATCCCAACCAAGTACTCATAGAATATAATAAATGTTCATTACATTAAAGAGTCAATAGTAAAAAAATAAGGCTAATTCCATTTTAACACATAACATAAAATATATTTAAAAACTAAATAAATTGATTTACACAATCTCACTCAAATCATCCTTAAGAATGATACTTAGTTGGATTGTATTCTCGATGTGTAATCACTTATACATCTTGAATGACATACATGAGAAATTATTATGTCATATGACCACTTATGCATCCTAAGTACTTAAGTATCCTATTAAAAATTAAAATAAAGTACATAAGTAATCACATCAAACAACTACCTAATAAATCTGAGTGGAATCCAACATAACCATTCATTAAGTTATCATGATCCTATTAGATTCCATATAGAGCTCTAGTGTAGTTACATATGATCTTGATGTTTTTATAAGTCCATACATCATCTCTTATCATATAATACATAACATAAACAACTAAATAAAGAGATACCTTACTAATATCCAAGCATACCCTTGCATTGGTAGTAATTAAAACCATGACCTACTAGTCATGGTTTTAAATATCACAAGGGATCATGACCTAAAAAATTGTAGAAAATATAAGTCCAATAATCATCTAAAAAATAACTCAAGGTTTAATATCTAATCTCTT
Organism: Torreya grandis; assembly: GCA_037957365.1. NCBI lineage: Eukaryota > Viridiplantae > Streptophyta > Pinopsida > Cupressales > Taxaceae > Torreya > Torreya grandis. The sequence continues at coordinate 247,329 of JARHVA010008218.1, forward strand.
CAATGTAACATCTAAGTTTACCATATCCACTTACTTAAGCAATATGCAAATTTAAACCCTTAATCATTTGCACTCAACTTCTACATTAATTTACCAAAAGAGAGATGAGAGAAAATTAAACTATAAGTTTATAAAAAACTTATAGAATTTATATATTTACTATTTAATTTCCCACCATAGCATAAAAACACCAAAGCTTTAACACTTAAATCTTAAGATCCATTGAATTCACAAGAACCATCAATATTTTAATCAATGTTTCAAGAAATAAAAATAATGTCCCATATTGTATCCAATGTATATCCTAAAAAAATATCTCAATTTATATAAAATTGAATTTACATTCAAACAATAATCTTTAAATAAACCAAGTTATTACAATATCTCATTACTATTATTTGGCCTAATGACTCCCCATGATCTCATAGATTATTAAATCAACATGAAGTGAGAACATTGAGTCATTATCACTAGTTAAATTTCTAAAATATTACACACACAATTTTTTTGAGAAAACTAATATTAGTAAAACATTATTGATATTTAAAAATGAGTAAATAATTTATATGGAAATATATAAACAATTAGGCAGACCAAGTGTAAATCAATACATCCATATGCATGTAAAAATTCAAAAATTAACCCGTAAATGATAAATACAAAATTACTTCAACTATAACTCAGTTTGCATTCACATCCCAAAATTTAAAACTCAAAAATCAAATCTATAAATCACCCTTGAGGCAAACATCAAGTACAATTGAGTTATAATCCCTATTAATTTAGGAAAAAATGTTTAAAATTATTTTAAAATGGTAAATGATACCTTAACCTCATCAACATTCATCCAATGTTATTGTAACAAAAATAAATAAATTCATATTAAACATCAGTGGAAAATTTTGAGTCAATAATTAAAATTAATAATTCATACACGAACTACATTAACAAGCCTATTGATTTATAATATTTAACCTTACCATACACACACAACCAACTCATTTCAATAACACTACAACCTCTAATTTTATCCCCATTTATAAATTCATCCAATATTATTATAACAAAAATTAAGAAATTCATATTAAACATTAGTGGAAAATTTGAGTCAATAACTAAAATTACCAATTCATACACAGACTACATTATCAATATTATTGATTGATAATATTTAACCTTACTACACACACACAACCGACTCATTTTAATAACACTACAACCTCTAAATTTTTTCCCCATTTATAAAACCCTAATTTTATTCTTATTATTATGCATTGAAATAAAGAGAGACTTTGATTATTTTCTAAAGTGCATATATAGCTATCAAATAATTAACATATTATTACAAAAACATAAGTCCCTACTATAAATATCTATCAACACTAGCAATAGACTTTACAAACATCCATTTTTAAACCTATAAGACACTGAATGATTTGACTAAGACAAGTACAATAATGCATATCCATATTGAACATTGTGCATGAAAATACAAATATTTTATTTAATCTAATATTTCACTATGAATACAAAAATATACTCACAATTGAGTCATAATATAAATTTTTTTAAGACCAAACACTCTTTTTTATTTCTATTCAAGACTATGACCCATCTCATTATGTAGAGACAAAATCAACTTATATCCTATTAATGAATTTCAATAACCATATTCAAATGCAAGTCAAAATCCAAAATTAAAATCCAAGTAATTGAAATTAAATAAATTCTAATAAATAGACTAATCTCTTCTTATCTAATTCAAATAATGAATAAAATTTATCCCCAATATATTAATACATAAAATAGTAATCTTGTGACAAAATTTCCAACTTGTTATGGATTGAAATTTCATATGTAAAGTACTATATCAACCAATAAACATCAAATTAAGGTTTTAATCTTATACAATAATGATTTTTAGACCTTATTAGAAACATAATAAACATAATCATTTATTTTTCACAACATTTCTTCATTACTTAACCAATGAATGTACATAATGAAATGTATGTCTAAGTGATAACATAGATAAACCATTTATATAATAAAAACCTCAAGATTATCAAAATGGAAACTCTATAACATATTAAAATATCATTATTTGATACAATAACATAAACCTCATCAAATTGAATCTATGTCATGATACAAAAATGCATTATAAGTAGAGTGATTAACTAATCTCTTTAACCACTAATTGAGTCCAAGTGAAGGAGATCATGAAATTAAACCATAATCATATGCTAGATAATCCTAAACAATGTAAGGTATCCCTAGCCACCCCAACCATGGTTGGTCATGGAAGTAGGTACCCAAAGATAAACTTACAACACCCAAATAATCTAGAATGCATGATGCAATAATGTCATAGGTTAAACACATGTTTCTATTAAGAAACAAAAATATGAGCTAAGCCCAAAAGAGAACCCAAAACTGTATTCCATACAACATTAAATTGAGAGACATACAACCAAAGAATAAATGACTCAAAATAAACATAAAAAATAACCAAGATCAAAAAGCCTAAACACATTCAAAACAATCTAAGAATATTAAAACACAAACTCACCAAGCAAAGAAACCAATATTATTTTCAACATTTGAGTTTACCCATACATATTCTATGAGGTAGGTATCCTCATGGTCTCATTGTATAGAGTTTATTTGATTGATTAATTAAGACAATAAATGAATTTATGTCTATTCATGAGCCCACATGGTTTAAAACCTTAAACTGATAGTTTATTTAAAGTAATCAAGCACCCAATAAACACATTCATTCATAAAACAAAGCCTCAAAATGTACTTATTAGATTTTAGTATGGAATGTGTTACCATAAAGGTTCAACCCCCAAGTCCTCTTGCTTCTTATTTTCTTCTTTTCCACATCTATCATCCTCATTTCTTTTCTTCCTTTTCTTTTCTTTTATACTTCATTTTCTATTTTCAAAGTTCCATATAGTTAAACTCCTTATTCCACCAGATGGAACTCCCACCTCAAAAAATATCATGCCCAGATTTTTTATCTATGAAGTCAAGATTAAAACCCTAGGTATCCTACATGTAACCCCCAAAACTACTATGCACACTAGCCACCAATCTATTGAGTGAATTGAACAAATGATTAACCCTAATAAAGTATTCCAATAATCAAACAACTTATTTTTTATTTGGGTTAATTTAACCATGGTAAATAAAATTCCATCGACCTAAGTCTCTTCAATTTATGGTTGAATCCAAATAATGCAATCACCTTAGAATTCCAAGACTTAGCCATTTATCATATTAAAATTATTTCCATGTTAGTCCTTTCATGATTTTTCTCCAATTATACAATACTTTAGTCCTTTTACAAACTTCATATGCATTTAATTTCCTCGGTATAGACATGGATTTATAAGGTTATGTTGTCAGCCTTTCTGTTAATCATTTGTAATTATCATGTAGACCTGAATTAGTCTTGAATAAGGAATCAAAGATATTATCAAAGGTGTTATGAACTTAAAAAATGTTATGTTTACATTTAGATGATAACTATATCATGTCTTCTCATAACTCATCACAATGTCCATTTGGTTTCTCAAATTGACAACAATAAAGAAAGACAATTAAATAAAATTTTAAAGGGATTAAGCCAACATAAGAATAATAAACAAAATATATCAACATATCTTAAGATTAAAAAAAAAGAACTTAAATTGGGTGGTGACACTATTACATCATTCTTAAATATTAATGACATACTACACTTTTGTCATTGCACAAAAGCTTTATAACTAACCTACACTTTTATGTAACAAATTTAAAACCAAACCCACAAAGGCATCAACAATATTTGATCATCATTAAAATTATACAAATACATAAATATAATGATTTATAAATATTAGTTTAAAAATAAATCTATTTTTTTAGAATGAATCATAATATCCACAAATCATAATAATATCAATAATTAGTAAAAATTAGTGCATTGGGTAGGTTTGGTCATCACAATTTTGCATTACTATTTTTAGGGTTCCATGATCAATGTCATGCATATTTATTTTAATTTTCATGATTCAAATCATGTAGATGCTTCTCATTATTTTCTTAGGTTTTCATGATTTATGTCATGTATCTATTAGGGAAAAGGATCTAGGATTATGCTCAATGTTGATATATATATATACTAATACACTACTCTTATTTGGTTATATTAACTTTATGATTCATTGAGATATTAACTTTATTCTTCATTGATTACATTTTTCCTCTCTGGTGAATATTACCTTCTTGTTTCATTGATTAATTATTTCCCATGTGAGTCATATTACTCTTATGATTATACTATTTACATTTGTTTTCCATTTGGGGTAGATTACATCATAGTCTAATGTGGGGATGACTTATTTATAAATTACATGATTCCATTATGATATCTTACTATATTAATGTAGATACCTAAATTTAGCATAAGGACATTTTTCATTATATATTTTCCTAATTTTGTCACACTTGGTCCACTTATGTATAATTGGTTATTTTTTGACACTTTATATTCCACACTAGCTTCTCTCTAACCTTGAATTATATATATGTCTTCATCATTATATAAAATTTATTTCACGTTAGCCTTTAGGCTTTAGTCATCCATTTTTTGAATAGTTATCCTTCATTCCTAGGCATATTTTTCTCTAAGGTGAATTTTGGTGACATGTCAAATATGTCCTACATCATAAAATACCATATACTTTATCCTTTATGTTTTTTTGGTACTTCATGGATTTGCCTAATTTATCCACACCATAATATAACATATTTTATGTATTTTTCACAAAATCTTTTTTTTTAATATTTTTCTATTTTTAAGATACTTTTGTAGACACCTAATTTTATTAAAAGACTCTTTTCCAAAGTGTATTTTCCATGTAGACTTATCCTACCTTAAAATACCCCTCATTTAGTCTTTAATCCTTTCAAATGCATCAAATATTTATTTTAATATAGTGTTTCTCAACCCTGATCCTAACTTCACACATCATGATTTTTTTCCTTAAATTGCATGATATAGATTTTATAGAATTGGATCATCTGACCTGTTAATAAAATCCATCATATTATGGGATCCTTTTCCTTCTTCCATACTTCATGTTCATTTATTGTATCTTCTTATTATTTCCCAAGTAAGCCTAATTAAAATTATGTCCTAGAGAATGTTATTTATGTGAGGTCATCCCAAGCCATTGAGATATACTTAAATTCAAGAAAGAGAGGAATCAAATTGCTCCATAATTTAATTTAATGATATCCCTTACCATATATATTTATACACAAGTGACAAAGTCATGTTTTTATATCACTGTCTAATATAAAAATAAGGTATTAGGTGTATTTCATGTAGTTTCATCTTTAAATATTAGAATAAGAAGTTTAAAACCCTTTCTTGAGATTCCATTAACACTACATAGAATTGGATTGATGTGAGATACAAAGTTAAAAATCCATAAGTGGTTGACTACGCCATAACTTTATTTAATTATGAGTTGATCGAAAATAAGATTAATAAGAAGAAATAAGATATCATTTGTATAGGTGACCATGAAAATAAGTTACCAACAATCCTATCAAGGGAAAAAATGATGCTATTATCAATCACATCAATACATAATCATCTTTGTAAATGGAATAGACTATTAGATATAGACCTACATAGTCTACACCGACATTCATAATTCTAAAAATAATCATGGTGTGGTTGTTCCATCATCTCTTACATCATTTAAAGTTAAATTATCAATTTAGAAATTTATTTTTACATGTTTATTATTTTTAGTCATTGGGGCATATATTAAAGTATTGTTTTGCATTTTTGAATTGTATATTTCCTTATTTCATTAATTTTCTCTTATTTTAATTAATAAAAGATAAAATAGAAACATATTGGTGAACCCTTACACTCTTCAAATGATTAGACCTTCCTCACAAGATTTCATGGTTGTTTTATTTATTTTTCACATTTGATTTTAGATGTGTATATTTTATTACTTGTTTATTTAAACTGTACTTTTTATTTACCTATTTATAATTATGGATTACATTCACTCTCAAAGTCAATTATGCCAATTTTTTTTAATTGATTGCATATATTTATAATTAGAGGTTACCTAAGGTTTATTATTCTTATTTCAAGTATGATTTTAATATTTTCTTCTTATTTATAGCTTATTACATTGCTTCCATTGTGGTATTCATTCTTATAACTTCTGCTTAGAAGTCCTAGTTATCTATGTCCTAATAAACATATTTATATATTTAGTGGTGATAATTTTGAAATTGTAAAGTTACATGTTCATAGAACTCATGTTTGAAATATGAAAATATCTACTAAGATACCTTCCTATTATATCCCCATTTCCAAAATTAATTGGAATGATCAATTTATAAATCTTGGGAAAGACATGCCATTATATAATCCTAATATTTATCATAATATTAGTAATTTTAAGGAACATGATTATGATGATACACATATTTATCCTATAGATATTCCAAACTTGAAAAAAAATAATGAAGAATAATTTTAGAATTTTATTACAAAAATCTATAAAGATCTAGATGATATGATTATATTTATTACTAATACATGTAATATATAGATTAAGAATGATAATAATTTACTCAATAAACCTAAATTATATGTTTATACACCTTATACATAGAGTGGTGAGGCTAATAATACTCATGACACTAATCCTACCATGAATCCACATACTGTTACTACACCACCTCAAGTTGATGTTTATATTTACAACACTTTGATGGTCTCATGTACAAATTTAAATACTACCATGTATAAAATATATTAATATATTTAATATCATAGTCTTATAAAAATTATAACACTCATCATGCATCACATAATAATTTTAATCAATAAAAGGAACCTTTACATACAAATGTTAATCCTACATCTAGTGGTACATCTATTGATCTAGTTGTGTAACAAATACTTAATGATATGAGGATGTAAAATTTACAATTATCTAAAACATTTATCAAACCTATCCATGTTTTTTTATCTTATGACATATAACACAACCCTTTAATTCATGATTTTTTTTCATCGCTTACTTACATTATTCCAAGTTCCTAAGTTTACTACATTTAGGGGACCCTTATCAACACATCATATCTTTATTTTAATATTGTATGGTTTTTAAACATGATAAATTACTTATGAAATATATATTTCCTAGTGTTTAACCCTTTTTGGGAAATTAAAGTGTTGGGAGGAATATAATTTTTAAGAGTGAAGTAAACTATTCCTGATAGTGGGCCAATTAAATAATTCATTTTATGATATTAAATTATAATTATAAATTATGAAAATTACTAACTATAAAAAGTATAATGCAAAATATTATTTTTATTACATAATCATGAATAAGAAATAATACTTAGCTTATGTAATTATGTGGATATAAAACTGAGATGTATAAGTGTGGAAATATGTTGTCTGATGATTGGTTCATATTTCTAGTGATTTAGACCTATATTATGATTGCTCCTATGATTGATATGAAAATAGGTATGAATACGGTAGAAGATATTAGTTTTGAAATTGATTGATTGATATTGAATATGTGATTGATTAGTAATTTTTAGATGTTCAAATGAGTTAGATTTGAATTATATTTATACTATATATATTGAAATAATCCTTATGGAAGGGTTAATGACATTATTAGGTTGAACATAAACATTGAAATATTTTAAAATTTGAGTTTTTAAATGGTAAGGACACTTTTATTGTAGTAGGGATAGTAGCGTTGATGCTACTATCCTACCCTAAACATAATTGTATAGGATGGAGTAAAGTTTTTGGGGTTGTGTAACTGACGTTGAAGGATATATATCACATTTCAAGAATTATTATCCTACATGTGATCTAGATAGTAAAAATAATTAGGGTTGGATGAAGAAATAAGTATTAAGACCCAATAAGGTGGTGAGTGAGAGTGTTTTGGCTACAAGGAAGGTCAACCTAAAAGGTAGATCCTTGATATATATTTATCAAGTGTACAATACTAGTTTAACATGTAAATATATATTTTAATCACTTAAATACCTCCTTTAATATAGTAATGTATATGGATTAAATTACCAAGTTAAATTAAATAAAACATACAAATTTGTGTATAACACACCTTGTCTTTACTTGATCTTACTTAAATTTAATGTATGTGAATGACATAAAATAAATATCATGTTAAACATATAATTAGTGCTCTATAATCTAAATGTGGTATAATACATTTTTCATGATGCCATGGATCATGCATATGTGCTAAATCTGAATGCATATAATATATGATATTCTATGTATATCTCATAGGAATATATGGTTGTGAAGTAGTAATATAAGGTGTATGGGTTCTTGAAACCCACAATTTTATGTTTTGTAATTTCCTTGGTGTAATAGTAGGTCTTGTTACCCATTATGAAACATGATGATATGTTTTAGGTAAATGTCTAGGTTGTGGTGGTGTGAATAAGGATATATAATAATCCAATGTATATCACTAATGGAAAGGACTATCAAGTATGGGGTGAATAAGAAATATCATTTATTATTCCTTACTCTTTCATGCATGATTATCATTAGTAGGTTGTATAATCAATTGCCTCAATAAAAACTTTGCATGTTACAAATGATGGAATCCTATATTTATAACTAACTTGTTGGTACAAATATACTTAAGATAACCATGCACTATGTAACTTATTTCATGAATATTATTTATCCAAGGAAATGCTAATATCATATCAAATATTATTATATGTGGTATAACTAGAAAGGTAGTGGTCAAATGTGTTGGACCAACCTGAAGAGATAAATCAATCTCAACAAAAACTTATTTTAGTTTCCCATTAAATGATGTTGTATATCTAGTTGAAGTGAATGAATAATCATGTGTGTATACAAAATGTGTGATAAATGGCATGATACATACATTATCTCTATAACCTATATCAATAATAACACTATTTATAGGCCGATGATTAATAGCCTTGATAAATAAGTAATGAATATCTGATTCATCATCCATAATCTCATTATCATCAAATCAAATAAAAGGTATCAGAACCATATGAGTTATCTCACATATAAATGTACCAATAATACCATATAATGGGTGATATTAATGTGATGGATGAATATGTGCATGATATGACATTTGAACTTTTAGATTTATCTTATAATGATCTTGTAATAGAGTGTTCTATATATTTTTTTTGTGATAATCCTTTTGTTATGATACTAAATCTATTGTAAGATCTTCAAATGTAAATCAATTACTATATATAAAGTCTTGTATCATGTGATTTAGTTCATAATTTTTTATTTGTATAATGCAGAACACATTGGTGATAGTCACAATGGGAATTAACATCATATCCTTTTGGTAAAGGTCAACTTGTATTAACCACAATGGGAGGAGAGAGAGTTATGAGATGACACTCTACTAGCTTTTGAAGTAACAAATATAGAAACTTAGGTAATCATGTAAATTATCTTTCAGGTGAATTGGATAATATGAGCCTCTTATTTTATTATGACACTATAGTAATTGTGGTAGTTTTTTAATTTTTAGCATCAATAGGTTTTACCTTGTAACTTGGTTGGATATGAAACTTGTTATTAGATGTAGTTGGTGTGTTATATACATACTTAATCTTGTTTAATTCAATAAGTTTCATTTATTTATATTTATAAATATAGAATAAGTCATCAAAATAATTTAATTTATTAAAAAAAATAGACTCGTGTAAGGGATCAAGCATACTTTACTTGAAAATGTCTTGAAGTTATTTACCCACTATTGGATATTTTGTTTTGGCTAGCATTGTGTTATATGTCAAGACATATTCACTAATTGGTTCATTGGTTCCTTGTTTTATCTTATAAATTTATGCATATGACATCTTTTCAATAATATTGATTCAAAATTTTTCTAAAAATTAATTTTCTAGGGATTTGAGTTATTTTACTAATTATATTGCTAGATCATAAAACCATCTCAAATAATAGTCCTTTAAGTTTATTGGTAATAATTTGGTTAAAATATTATCATTATAATAATAATCAAGGTATGTCACATAAAAGTATTGAATATATTACTCAAGATCACCTTTTCCGTCATAAAGTGTGAACTTAGGTTTTAAAAAATAGTTTATAAATGGTACATAGATATCTTAAGTGCAAGAGGGTTATGCAGTACATCTTGTGAATCATTAGCATTGGATTATTTAATATATGTTTTTCTCAATGTTGGTAATCTTATCTTGATTTATTTTTATAGTTTTTACAATATCTTGCACATTTTGACCCCTAAGGTTTGAAGTTTTGGAAGTCACCAAAGGAGATGAAAACACTTGTGTTAAAATAGACATAGACATTGAAATTAGTAATTGGGTTGAATTATTAATGGTTCCCATAGAGGATATAGTAATAAATGTATTTTTGGGGAATAATGGTTTAAACACAACATGTTTGCCTACTAGATGTATTATGCAATTTTGTGATCAAGGTTACAAAGATAAGAATTTAGGGATGTTTTGTAGCTCAAATATCATAACTAAGGGATGCACATGGATGTTCATCTATGATCTTAACTATTTTAGTGTATAATATAATATGGAGGATATTATGAAGATCTCTATGATTTTCATGAATATGCTCATGAAACAATGAAATAGCCTTAGCTTGTCCATGTTATACTTGTGCATTTTCATTATCCTCATGTGTTTCATTATCCTCATGATTTGATATATATTCTATAATAATTTTTTTAGTATGTGGCTCATTATCATTATTTACACTCTCATTATTAGAATAATTAAATGTGGTATTATCTTGATACATTTTAGGTGGCCCAAGGGGTAACTTAAGATATTCAATAGGAACACCACATAATCTAGGGTTATGCATAGGTTTCATATAAAGAATATAACATATCTAAGTAAAAATTATATGTAAATACCTTAGGAGGTGGAAAAACCTAGATTAGGATAATATTTTCATGGAAGACTTAGAGGTCAAGTTCACCAAGTGTTTAACACTTTTTGGGAAATTAAAGGATTGGGAGGAATATAATATTCAAGATTGAAGTAAACTATTCTTAAGATCATTCCAATTAAATAATTTAGTTTATGATATTCAATTTCAATTATGAATTATGAAAATAATAAATATTTAAAATACAATGTAAAATAATATTTTGATTACATAATCATCAATAATAAAAATAATTAGCTTATGAAATGATGTGTAAATATATCTAAGATGTATAGGTGTGGAAACATGATGTCTCATGTTCAATAACTAGTTTTCAAGTTCTATAAATATATATTTTAGTTTCTTGGACATTTGTATCAACATGTGGACACATTTTTCAATGGTACTATATGAATCTTGACACAATTATCTTATATGGAATGTTTTCTATATCAATATGTGACCACCTAGTTATTTCTACATTTTTTTACTCTTTATTTTGATGTATCTAGATCTCATACACAAGCTCTGCATCATTTTTTAAATTTCAAATGCTAGACCTCCACCCTAGGCTATGTTACCCTACTAAAAATGGGTTATTAGGATCATGATGTTGAGATGACCTCAAATACTCTTTTGAAAATGAGATCTTCCTACATATCCAATAATTTAAAGAGGACCCCAGAGTTATGTATTTCTCATCTATGTGTGGGAATGTGTGTGTACAAGAGTGAAATATAATATTTTAAGATGTTAGTGATCTATCTTGTAACTTGAAAAATATAGTTCATGGGTTTTTTTTCAAGTGATTCAAACCTGTAGTATGACTACTCCTATGATTTATATGCAAATAGAGATGAACAAGGAATAACATATTAGTTTTTTAATTGATTGATTGAGCTTTCATATGTGCTTAATTTTTAATTTCTAGATGTCCAAATTAATTGTCTTGATTTGTATTTATACAAGATATTTTATAATAATCCTTACATAAGGGTTAATGAAATTCTTAGGCTGACCTATAAACATCAAAAGATTTGAAAATCTGAGTGTTTGTATGGTAAGGACATTTGCATTGGAGTAGGTAAAGTAGTGTTAATGCTATTGTCTTGTCTTGAAAGTAATTACATAAGATGGAGGAAATTTTTTGAGGTTATGTAACTAAAAGTGAAGGTTATATATTATATTTTAGGCATTCTATGGTTATAGGCGATCTAGATAATCAAAATAGTTATGTTTGGTTAAATAAATAAGTAATTATACCTAGTGAGGTTATGATTGAGAGCCTTTTGTCTACAAGTAAGGTCAAACATAAGGGTAGAGAATTTATATATATTTATAAAGTGTATAAGACTAATTTAACATATAAATCAAGATTTAAGAATTTACACCTAGAAGTCTCACAAAATGACCTATATTAGTTTTATTCCATAAATTTGGTATTTTTAAATAGATTAAATCATTTTATTGACCTCTTTTTAGTATATTTTTTGATAAATATTATTCAAAAGGTTACATTTTATAAAATTTATCAAGTCAAACAAGGACCTAATGAACACATTGTTGACTATGTACTTAAATTTAAAACCATTATTTCTGAAATGTCACATCAACTTATGGTAGCAATCTTAAAATTATATTATCCAATAGTTTTTTCTACTGACTCAAGTAAAAACTCATCATAAACGCATATTAATCATTTGAATAAATTTGTCATGTGTTGTACAACATTAAGGCTAAGTTTATGGATGCTAAGATTTTTAAGTACATATTTACTACTTATACATCTAATGCATATACATATTAGGGTAAAACAACATTTAAACCTAATATCCAAGATAATAATGAGGTCAAGACTATTAATGTAAATTTTCAACTGAATGATAAGATTACCCTTCCCACTCTTAAGAAAATGTAACAATTTACAATACTATCAAAACCACTACATTTAATATTAAGGTAATTACTTTAATGTAATGTGATTTATTTTACATGACCATTTTAAATTAATATAAATAGGTAATTTACTATAGGTTATGATACTAATTAATTTTTTGACTATCATTGATCTTCAATAGATATGACTAATATATGTTTCAAACTATGAAATAATAACAAGACATAATTAATAAAAATAATATTATAATTTACATAGATAATTGCACATTTATTATTTTTTGGGTGATTCCCAATCAATGTATACAAATATTTAGTTATCCATTACCAAATAAAAATTCTCCCGAATAAAAAAATGTGCACATGGAAACATATATATATTATTATACTATTGTACTTGAGAATGAGATTGACAACATTATTGGAATGGATTTGAATTATAAAATTCATGTGGCTTCATATTAAATTTCATGAGAATGAGATACCTAATGATGTATCAAACAATGATCTTGTATGCATAAATGTCTTTGTTTAAGATCATCATTTTATCACACATGGGATTGTGATTCATAGTGGTTATAGAGAATTTCAATGTCATTGATATTTATTTGAGGATATATTGTGAGATATTTACATAATGTGGCTATGATACAACACAAATATAGTGGTCATGCACACACACACCCATAGGTGATATTACTATTACAATTTTAATTGTCATCAAACTAATCTATTTTGGTTTTATGGTATACTAGATATAACATCATACACTATATTAATTAAACACCCTTGGATTAAAAAATTAAAGTAATTCCTTCTAAATTACATAATTGTGTCTACTTTTTGTATAATAAAAAATTGCATACCATTCATGGTACAATATATCAAAAATCTATTATATCATAATGATCATGTGTGACCAACTAGTGCATATTAAAATTTTATCCTAATTAAGATTAAGGAGTATTAATTAACATATTTAAGATATACATTTGTAATGTAATTTATATATAAAGATATGTCATTTAAGTATATATTTGAATGTAAAATAATGAGATTGATTCTTCTGATTTAAAAAGTTTCATATGATAAATATCTTAAGTAAAATAAAGGAATGAATACTTGTATTTTATAGTATAATATCTAACTATTACCATATTATAAGATTTAAAATTAAGATAAAATAATCCTATGGTTTGTTTGGTTCTAAAACTAATTCTATATTTACATAGGGTTAGTTCCACTAGATCGGGTCAGTATCATTGGTCAATATTGAACTATTGATCACTATTGACTTGTGTATAATAGTGATTATAAATTCACATGAACATATATATGATTTGTTCATGTTTTTTATCTTGAATCTTGATGATTTAAACAACTCAAAAAATCAATATCCTTTATCTTAAAACCCTAGGTGTGCTTGTGAGCACTAGAAACCTTAAAAAAAGAAATCGTAATTGGTTGATCTAACTGTAATCACCCCTATTTGATGATTGAATACTACCTACATGTATAATAATATGAAGAGGAAAATTAATCCACTTATAGTTCTCCCAACAAGTGTGATTGTAAAATTATGCTCCTTTTCTATCTATGTGTATTTAATAATTCATATTTAATAATTAAAAACATGACTAATTTGACTTTGATTTATAGTGATTGAGAATTGGCTTGTGACTACTCCTAGTAATATATTTTTAATTTTGTAATAATATGGTATATTTTTTTAATGTACTATAGTGTATAAATATGTTCCAAATAAGTGCCAAGTCCATTTTTAATGAGACTTTTATTTGAGTATTTATGAGTTCAATTGGGTAATTTATCATGCCATTAACATAATATTCAAATGGGAAACCCATAAGGAGAGGTTTTATTTTTAAAATTATTCATTTTTAAGAGTGAGTTGGTATTGACCAAATCATGTCAATATCATCTAGCAATATTGATCAAATCCAGTTGAACTAACCTATGTACAGGAAGACTAAACTGAGAGCCTAGATATGTTTGTGAAGGATATTTAATAGGTGTGAAATAGAACATGATATCTTTTTATGTGTGTAATAACATAAAGTAAGGGTTAAACCATAAGATAACATGCAAGTGTGAGAGAATGGTATATTAAGATCTTTTTTAAGTGCTCAAGTCATGTGTGGTAAATGTGTGTCAAGCTTATCATTATCAACTACCAAAGACCAAATTTTAATATCTAAAAATGGACCCATTTTGTTTTATTAATGGAGTTACTAGAGTAAAGAATAAAATATAATTAAATTTGTATAGCACACTTTTTATTTGGCATGAATCTAAAATTGTGCATGTCACTCAATAATAAAGCCTATAATCATGTGTATTCAATATTTATAGATTAATTATTTTAATGTGAAGCTAATTTTTTTATATTTTTAATAAATAAGGGTTAGAGTACACATGTGTGTTTTTGAAAACCATGTTACCTTTACAACTTATGCGAGATGATGTATTTATTGAA
This sequence comes from Torreya grandis, assembly GCA_037957365.1. Lineage (NCBI taxonomy): Eukaryota > Viridiplantae > Streptophyta > Pinopsida > Cupressales > Taxaceae > Torreya > Torreya grandis. The sequence goes on from JARHVA010008218.1 coordinate 262,763, forward strand.
TAATGGAGAAACTTGTGCTTCCTTGTTGAAGCACATAGATAGTTGTGGTGATTATGCCCTAAATTTTTATAATTATGTGATCTAAAAGGATATATATTTTGAAGTCATTAAATTATAAGATGATCATTTTCATGATGACATGCTCATGAATAGTTTTATGATACATTTCATAGTTTGTAAAATGGATTTTGTATGTGCTAAATATCACATGTTGAAGATTAAACATGGTAGAAACATGATTTGGATAGAACTTCTAGTAGGACAATGACAAGTGGTGAATGGAAAGTAGACCACATGGTTGGTCTTCAAGCCACCATGTGGTTTTCCACCATATTATTCCTTCATAAGCTAAATTTTTTTTGTCAACTTTAGTCCAAGTTGCAATAGAGACTTGAGTTGGGATAGAGAGCCCAACTTTTAATTGAGATCAATTTGGTAAGATGATCTAGTTGGGATAATGATCAAGTTGAGATGCTAGTCCAAGTTAGAGGTGAGTTGAGATGGAGACTCAAGTTGGGGTGGAGATCCCAATAAAACTGAGTTTGAACATCAACCTAGATGGGGATCCAAATCAAAAAATGGACTAGGTTTAAGATTTACCCTGGATGGAAACTTGAATGAAACATAATGGTTTGGGAATATGTTTTGTCTAGAATGATGAAGCTTGAGCATGAAACCAAAGCATGGAACCTAAACATGACTGCCACATGATTTCCATAGGTTCTACCAAAACATCCATATGCCTCCACAAATTTCCACATTAATGCCAAGTTTTGACGTGATGACATAACCAACTTGCCACATGGATAAGCTATCACCCAAGTAAAATTTTATAAATACAAGATATGAAAAACATGGCCAAAGTCATAAGCATATCATGAAGGATAAATCTAAGTAAAGCCTTTGTAATTTTGAGAACCCATGAATGTGGGATAAAATGATTTGAATAAGCATCCATAGGAGTCAAACCATGCTTATATGGTAAAATATAATTGACCATAATGATAAAATTATATACCCCAACACTATATAAAGTGTTTGATATGGTATTTGAAGACATAAATTTAAAGGGTTTTGAAGCATGGAGTTAAGGGATTCAAACCTTTGACATTTGAGTAAATTTTAAGTGTTCAACCACTATACCATGTGGGATAATAAGTAATATGAAATGAGTGATGTTGTATTTGAAATAAAATGAAGAATCTAAGTAGCCATTGTAAAAGCTGAGAGCTATAAACTTGGATGAGCTGTAGAGTGAGTCCGAGGCAAGATTGCAAAAAAGTTTGAAAAGAGACTAGGATTACTTTTGCTTGAAGAAAAACTTTGCAGTTGTTCACTTTTAATTTAGGAAACATTTGTAAGTACTTTTTGAAATTTTTTCCTAATATGCATATTAGTCGATACAAGACCTAGAGATGTAGGCCATAGTGTCAAACTTCATGATCAATTGGGTGCTAAATTTATTTATTTCTTTTGGTAATTTGTTATTAAAATTTAATTAGTAAGTCAAATATATTTTTATTCTATAAAGTTATTATAAAAGCAAAATTATATTACACAAGCATAATATTGCTTATGTTTATGGATCAGGTTGGTATCAGAGCCATTAGTGTGCTAGGCTAACCTCTGTGTTAACATTATTCTAAAACCTTAAGTTTGATATCAAAAATAAATTAGAAAGTGAATTTTGATTTTGTTATTTTAACCAAAATCAATTATTATAGAATCATGGACCCAATGCTAGCCTAGATTTAATTGTTACTAAATTCCATTATCACTATGATAATGCAATTCCTACAAGCCTAATAACAAAATCAAAAAACAACAAAGAAATGACAAGACCAACATATTGAGAAAATCTAATAGAGAAATGATGCACTACAAGCAAAAATATAATAGGAACATGGATAGAAGAAGAGGATGAATGGAAATTCAAATATTTGTGGACATTATGCTCTGTGAGGTGATATTGCTAAGCAATGTTAGATTCTACATCTCAGTCAGGCTCTAACATGGTTTAGAAGGTAGAATGAGGAAAGAGGCAAAGCACCAACCATGTTTAATAGCAATCAATCCATCTGACTAATAGTACCTCATCAAACAAATATAGAGTCTCTAATATGATAGTTGTTGCCAATAAAAGTAATAGATATTATACTACTTTCTAAGGAAAGTCAAAGGTAGAACTATACTACTATTGTTGAAGGGAAGTTCATATAGAGCTATTTTAACTAGAATTATAGATCTAGTTATATTAATAAAAGCCTTGTATGGAATCTATATCTAAGGAATCTTCCATTACCTCATACTAAGATAGGATGATGGCATAGTATGAAGACATGTAATTCATTTTTCATTTTTCATTTTGGCATTGGAGGGCTATTCTTTGAATAGGTATCTCTTGAAATATTTCTAGGAGATGCTGAGGAGACAACTTTAGGACATAATTATCACACATCGACTTGCCAAAAACACTACATTAGGAGAAGGAATCCAACTGACAACCAATCATACCTATGAGATTCAATTTGGGAAAAGTCGAACTACAAAGGTACATTCTAGTTATAGTAGTGATTCTTCTAATTCATATAGTCTTGCTAGTCCTATCAATGAAAATGGTATTGTAAATCTAGAACCAAATAATGCTATGATTATTGATGTATCTTTTAATGTAAATTTTGAGGAAGAAAATAATGAAATCAATTATTCTAGTTATATTGATAATGTTAGGGATACTAAATATACTAACCCTAAACATTTATCAAAGTCATTTGAAAAGCACACAGAAGGAATAGGTTTTAAGCTATTATAGAAAATGGGATTCAAAGGAAAAGGCCTTGGCATTAATGGTTAAGGAATTGTCTAGCCTATCCAAGTGGCAAAGATATGACTCTATATAGGATTATGATATGAAGGTGAAGGATAAATATCCTAAGAAGTTGAGTTAAAGGATTACTCAACCAATAAGATAGAACATCCTGAAGAGATAGAAGAAATAATCTCTAAAGACATGATAGTTACATTGGATGAAGAATCTTTAAATGATTCATCAAGGTACACAAAGAAGAAATACTAAATGGAAATTTAAGAAAACTTTAAAAAGGAGGTTGCCTAAGGAATAAATGAAGTTAGGTTTTCACTTCAATGCTAAGGATAAAATGTTGAAGGTAGATAAGTAGAGTCATCCATAACCTCAGGCAAAGATTGTAACTACATCTTTAGTCAAACAAAATATGGAGTCTCCTTAGATAGAATCTAGTCAGTTAGAACCTGAGACAACATCAACAAGGGAGATGATAGTCAATGAGAAGTTGATAGTTTATAGATTATCACCATAGAAAGGTAAGAAACATTTATTTAAGAGAATAATTTTCAAGCATTATAAAGTAGATGTTATTTTTGATATAAATTATCAAAGAAATATGATATCATAAGATGTTATAGAAACCCTATTTTTGGAAACTAAGCCACATTTCCAACCCTATCCTCTAGATGAAATAGATGAGGGTAATGATGTACATGTAAGTAAAACCTATAAATTAAGGTTTGCAATTACCACTCACTTTGTAGATGAATTTGAATTAGATGTGGTTACACTTCAATTTAGTGGTATTATCTTGGGTAAACCATACTTGTCTCTGAGAAAGGAAACATTTTCCAAAAATGAAAATCAATATAGCATTGTAAAAGATGGGATATAATATCTTGTACAAGAACATTGATAGTAACCATTATAGGTAAAATGGTAGCTTCAGTGTTATTTTACTCATCTATATTGTAGACAAGAACAATACAGGGTAACCAAAATATGCCATCATGAGAAGTATCAGATATAGCCTAGAAGATAGATTATATATTTTAATCTATATGTTTTAGAGTGTGCAAACATGCATATAAATTTGTCGTATAGGCATTATGCATAAGACCCAGTATGGGCAATGTTTGTAATTATTATTGTGTTTGTAAAGACATAAGAAGGGAAATGTTTGTAAACTGTGTTGCTAAGTAAAAATTCTAAAAGGACAATTATAAATGGTGATTGTTATAACACTACATGTCATACTATATTTTTATAATTTCATATCTAAAGACCTGTCAAAGTACCTCCATAATTGATTGACATTTAGGAGATCATCCAAGTTGGATCTAAAAGCTATATCCATGAAAAGATACCCATATAAAGTACCAGGTCTAGTACTAGCTTTTTGAGGATAAAATTATTTCTTAATGGGGAGGATTGATCTAGAAGGATCCATATTTTGAAGTCATTAAATTACAAGATGATCATTGTCATGATGATAAGCTCATCAATATTTTTTTGGTACATTTCATATTTTTAAAAATGGAGTTTATATGCATTAAATATCACATGTTGAAGATTAAACATGGTAGAAACATGATTTGGATAGAACCTATAATAGGACAATGAAAAGTGGAGAATGGCAAGTGGAACACATGGTGGGTCCTTAAAACACTATGTGGCTTACCACCATATTATTCCTCCATAAACTAAAAAATATTTTATCAACTTGAGTCTAAGTTATAATGCAGACCTAAGTTGGAATAGAGAGCCCAACTTCCAACCATGATCAAATTGGGATGATGATCAAGTTGAGATGCTAGTCCAAGATGGAGGTGAGTCAGGATGGATACTTGATTTGGGGTGGAGAGCATAATAGATCCAATTTGGGATGTCAACTTGGATGGGGATCTGAATCAACACATGGAATAGGTTTAATATTTACCCTAGATGGAAACCCAAATGAAACATGATGGTTCAGGACTATATTTTACCTATAATGATGAGGCCTTAGCATGAAGCCTAAGCATAGGACTCAAGCATGATTGCCACATGATTTCCATAGGTTCTACTATAACTTCCATATGCCTCCATAAATTTCTTCCTTAATTCCAATTTTGGATATGATGACATAACTAACTTGCCACATGGACAAGCTATCACCCAAGTCAAAATTTCCAGAGACAAGTGGTGAAAAACATGACCAAAGCCACAAGCATATCATGAAGGATAAGGCTAAATAAAGCCTTTGTAATTTTGAGAACCCATAAATGTGGGATAAAAGGATTTGCATAAGCATATATGGGAGTCAAACCATGCTTAATATGATAAAAGATAAATGACCCCACTGATAAATGCACACACTCCAACACTATATAAGTGCTCGATATGGTATTTGTAGACATAAGTTTGAAGGATTTTGAAGTGTAGAGTTAAGGGATTCAAACCTTTGATGTTTGACTAAAATTTAAAGTGCTCAACTACTATACCATGTAGGATATAAGTAATACAAAATGAGTGATGTTGTATTTTAAATACAATGAAGAAGCTAAGTATCCATTGTAAAAACTAAGAGCTATAAACTTGGACAAGTTATAGAGTCAGTCATAGGCAAGATCACAAAAAAGTCTAAAAAGAGACTAGCAATATTTTTTCCTGAAGAACAACTTTATAGTTATTTACTTTTAATTTTGGAAACATTTGTAAGTAGTTTTTGAATGTTTTTATTATATATATATATCAGTCGATATAGGACCCAGAGATGTAGGCCATAGTGCCAAACTTCATTATCAATTAGGTTTTGAATTTCTTGATTTATTTTGGTAATTTATTATTACAATTTAATAAGTCAAATATTTTTTTATTCCATAAATTTATAGTAGAAGCAAAATTATATTACGTAAGCATAATATTACTTAATTTTATAGATCATTATGTAAGATCTTGGTTAGGCATGAAATATTACCCATCCATCATGAACATGTGTATAAGTACATAATGTACTAACCCAAATAGTTATGTAGGTAAAAGAGAGAGACATTATGCCAAGTTCACTCAAAAAAGTAAATCAACCATTGAAGATGGATTTTAGATTCAATTTTATAGTGTCAATCAGGTTATCTCCATGTAAATTAAATACATGATCAAAATGGAATGACTGATGTTCATCACCCTATCATGAGCATAGGTTTTATTCTATAGTTTCACTCAATGTATAATGAAATTCATGATTAAAATATAATGAATAATTTTTATGCCCCCATCACAACCACAAATCAAATAAGTTTGAAGTGGAATGAAAAAAATCAATTCAACTGTAAAATATATTTTTATATATGTGTGCATGAACCAATATCATTCCTCGTGAGTCTCAAAATGTTTATATGTGCATGAACTAATATCATGTCCCTTGAATTTGTATCAACTAATATAGAACGTTATGAATCCATATTATTAATTTGAAAACTTGTTTCTCAAATGTATATCTATATGCCGAATTGTAATTTATGTTCCTATAAATTAGACACATATGCCCATGCATATCCACCTAAGTGTGTATGGATATGTTTTCAAGTGTCAATAAGATGAGTGAATATGCATGGAATATGTCCTTGAAATATATATCAATGTGCCAATAGTTTTCATAACATATGATATCTGAACCAATATAAATATATAAAATATAGACTCTTAGATAATTTTATAATCATTAATGCTTTTATTTTTATGATATTCCCACTATAATTCCCCCTTTTGAGATGAGGGATGTGTCCCACAAGTCACTCATATCGAATAATATTTAATTGAATCATGTCATACATAAATATAATGTTATGTAATATCATATGAAAATGTGGATAATATGCCATGATAGTAATGTATATGCAAATCAGGGCATGCATGTAACACATTTAATCTATTAAATGCAAATGTCATGTGTGTGTGTGTGTGTGTGTGTGTGTGTGTGTGTGTGTGTGTGTGTGTGTGTGTGTGTGTGTGTGTGTGTGTACATACATACATACATATGTATGTATGTATGAAACACACAATATTAATATCTTTAAATAAGACTACATAGTAAAATTGAATTATGTAGATCATGACACCAATCAATGTTATCAATATTAAAAAGTGCAAGCGATAGTGTCACACATAAGGCCAATGGATGCATACAAGGGACATAAATATGTCATAAAAAAGGCCACTGACCACATGAAATGGGATATAAAATGTTATAAAAAGGGGAAATCAATATATCACATCAAAAAAGGCTAAGGTCCACACACAATAGACAAACATATAATATCCTATCATGTAATAGAGTAACAACATCAATGGATCATATAACAAGGGAACTAGTATACACCATATAATATGTATCAATGTCATAATGTAGTATAATAACGTATCCATGTATCAATATTTGGAATAAGATTTA
>JARHVA010008218.1:277500-362500 GCA_037957365.1 Torreya grandis
ATATGTGTTCCATATAAGTGATAAGTTTGTTTTAAATAAAACCTTGATTTTTTAGTATATGAGTCTAATTGGGTAATTTATCATGCCACCAACATGATATGAAATTTTGGAAATCCTAAGGAGAGGACTTATTTTAACAATTAACCATTTATAATATCATGCCAATAATGATTGGGGATACGAAGTGAATCTAGCAGAACAAACATATGTATAAGGGGATTGAACTAAGAGTCTAAAGATGCTTGTGTAGGATATTTATAAGGTTTGAAATAGATAATGATATTAATATATGTGTGTAATATCCTAATGTAAGTATTGACTCATAATAAAAAATTCAATTGTGAGATAATCATACCTTAATACTTTGTGAGTACTCAAGTCACATATGGTAAATGTGTGTCAAACTTTTCATTGTCAAACATTAAAGACCAAACTTTACTATCTACACTAAAAATGTAAATCATTTATCTTCATATGATCCTTACATATAATCCATCACCATCATATATGTTACCTACTATTTTTTAGGTTGAAACAATTTCATCTAGTGTAGAGCCTCCAAGATCTATGATTCATATAATTTCACCATTGAGACATATAAAACCTAGTCATCCATGTAATAGAGTTGATTTATAACTTACAAGGTTTATTTTACCTTATTATATTTATATTTAATACATATCATATAATTTATCCCATTATATACATATTCCTTCTAGGATTATCAATTGTATTTAGCATCTTGCAATCATTTTTTAGACACCACATGACATATCAGACTCCTATAGTCATAGATTTGATGATATAGATTATGTTACTGATTAATCCTTCTAATACATATCCTAATATTCATTTATACACATTTATTCTACTTTATAATTCTTAATATGCATATACTCATTCTTATATGTGTCAATAATTCCATATTTTTCCTTGATAAAGTGTGATTGTATTCTTTTTCTTCCAAATTTAACATCATGGTACTTGCCTACATTGCATTGAAATTATTATAAAACTTGATTTATGTTGATTTTTAAGTTTCATTGGTCCTATAACTTTTTATTTTTTTTATCCTATTATGATCACTTACATTATCTTCTCAATGATATCATCATATATATCAAAAATTCATGTATTATCTTGCATTGTGTTTTGAGGGAAGTTGTAGTCTGACTTGAGTCCTCCTTATATTATTCCTCTATTTTATTTCCTTTGGATTCATTTTATGTGTGATAATTTATACCTTATTTGATTTTTTCTCATATTCTTTATTCATCTATATTATTATAGAACATTACCAAAATTTAAAAACATTACAAAATTTAAATATTTAAAAACATTATTTTATTATGAGCTACATATCTACTTATGCTATAGGTTTTAATATCCATGAATGCATAATTTTTATGTTATTTATTTTAATGGTTGATATTAATATGTAGAGGTTATATATAACTATGGATCATTTATATGTCATTTGGCTACATGGCCAACACCTTGTGAGGCATGGTAACTTTAATGACATGCCTACACTATTGGAGTTTTCATATAGTAAATTATCATAATGATATTTTTAATTGATATTTATTTATCATATTTAGCTGCTTTACATAGATTAAATATATATTACAAGTACTTGGATCTTGTGTTTTTTTATGGAAATCTACTAAGATTAATTACATTATGGGTGACTTTTGAGTCATTGCTTTCAAGTCCATGCATATGTTTGTGCATGTTATTGTGTTTATATATAAAGGATCCTATTTTTTTCTAGTATTTTATGTCCTTTACTTACATGTTGGCTTACTAAATTATTTACATTTACTAATTCATATGGTATTAATTAGTTTGTCATTAATTGGTATAATATATGATGCTTCCCATAATGTTTATCATAACATTTATTATACTATGTTTGGTTTCATTAGCTATATAAATCACATATATAAATTTATACCTTTTTGGTACCACTTACATGGTTCATATTATGCTTCCATATGGGAACATTAATTTTATGTTTATCATTTCTATATCTATCCCCATTGGGAGCATATTTTCTAGATTTGTGCATGTTGATGTTTTAGATTAACGTAAAAACAGGTTTTGAAGGGGCCCCAAAAACCTGAAACAAAGGAAGAAGGATATAAAAATAACATCCATAGGTGAAACAAACCTAACACCTACTATTGAGCAGTATCAAAAATAGGTTTTACAGGGACCTGAAACCACAATTCAAGATCATCAAAAGACAGACCCCAGGTTTTACAGAGACCTAGAAACTCAAGTATGAAAAGAAAATAAAGAACCAGAAAATGGAACCAGTTATAACATCCAACTAAAAGGACCAAGAATGTAAGAGAAAGAAGATCCTATTCTTCTAATTCTAGGATCATCTTCACCACTTCCTTTCCAATCATAGTAGTGTCCTATATAGATAGTTCCACTGACGTAACAACCTCTTGCATTGCTTTCTTCCTTGAGCTCTGTCTGGTCCTCTTACTAGTCCCCTCCAAAGATTTTATTTCCTCATTTGCTCATTTTCCAATGTTTGCAGTAGCCACACATATGCTAGAATTAACCTCCTTCATCTTAATTCTGCTTTCCTTAATGATACTTCTTAGATTGTTCTCATAGTCTTTAAGTTTGATTGGAATATTCCTCATCGGCATTTCCAAATTATTGATTTTGTTCTGATCAGCTTCCTGATTATGTTCCATTTTTTCCATTTTCTTCTTGAGGCCCATTATTTCCTTATACATCCACGAGTCAACTTGAAGGATAGCATCTGCTTTGCATTTGGCTGAATTCATAAAGGGATGCCTCCTATATTTCTGCCATACATCACTTAAATCTTCTGTGTTCTCTTTTGGATTGTCTTCATCCTTTTTAGTATGATCCTCCCTTTCCATTCTTTTCTATTCTTTAGTTTCACCAGGGCTATCATTGTGGATAAGATCATCCTTTACTTGTTCTCTAGTTTCCATTTCATGATAGGCATCTTGAACTAAATATTCCTTCTCTATTTTCGAAGTAGGATCCTCAAATAAAACATCCATTTCTTTTTCAGTTTCCCCTAGCACTTGCTGATTTTCCTCAAGATCATAGTTATTCTATTCAATTTTTTCCTCTATAGTGTCCCCTTCTTTTTCATTCTTACTTTTATCTTCTCCTTCCTCATTAGAGATGAATTCCCCACTTTCCATTCCTTCCTCTTCCTCCATACTCTCCTCCTCAGAACTTTCAGTGCTTTCCCATTCTGTTTCCTCATCTACAATCTATTTTTTAAATTTGGAGGATTTGGGTTTAACTTTTTCTTTCCCCTTCATTGTTTTGTTCTTCTTTCTCTGTGAATCCTTATTTTTTTACAAATAAGGATTTGGGACAATGGCCTTGTTTTTTGAAAAACCTTCTATTATTAGGATCAATCCCTCATGCAATATAGGATGAGACTCCTTTTTTCTATGAGTGAACAGACTTTGGAGCAGCGAGAAGCGCAGATAGAAAGGGAAGGAGATTCTAACTTTGTGCCTAAAATGATTAAGAAGACAAAATGAAATTTATGGAATCTTTTTCTTCTACCATCAAGTATGAAATACTCACGGATGCAACATATGAATAAACTATTTATAATTAAATATATCTAAACATACATCCATAAAATTAAATTATTCAAATATATATAAGATGCAATGTTCAAAAATATGTCTTAATTTAAACAAAAAATGCAAGGTTATGTAAGAAAACATAAAAAGGTTAACAAATGATCACACTTGGTTATTATTCTAGAACTCAAGACCCAAATAATGACAATGCATACTTCCTAGATTATACTCCTAAAATATGAGACTAAAAAACCCTTGTTTTATAGACACATGCTCAATATGAATTTTTCCTAAGTAAACTCAACCTCATCCAAATCACAATTATTAGGTTTGTCTTAGTGTTGTCAATTTGTTCATGTGCAAGTTTACCAAACCTAAATTTTATATCATTGATGTGTTATCCCTTTTTTATGCTTTACTATTTTTTCTTCAATTTTTTGTAGGTAAGAATGTGTAGAACTAATACTCTTCCTATTTTACCTAGAATGACACTCTAAAACAAATAAATCATTATGGATTCAAGAAACCATAAAAGTAGTGTTAAAGAATAGATGTTTTGTGTCTATGTGGATGGAATAACTAAAGTGAGGGCTATTTTCCATATAAATTATAATTCAGCAACATGTGTTAGTAATAGTTCATTAGGATTTGGTAATTTTTCTAGTTTCAATGGTTGGATTGAGACTCTCAAGTTATTAATTTTTTAAAATGAGTCATATAAATATCACACTATAATATAGAGAACTTTATTCATATTTTATTACAAAGACAATATCACACATATTATCATGCCCATCATACCTTCATGCATAAAAAAATATTTTTTCCTTAATATTTAGGCAAAATTATAGTAAAATATATAATTAATATACATTAGTTTTGAATTAAAACACACTAAAAACATAATATTAAATCAAATAATTAAAAATCAAAGAAATATACTAAATTAAAAACTATTTTATAGAGTTATCCATATTCCTTTACACATGTTAAGTACATATAGTTTTCAAAGAGCACATGACACTTTTAATTTTTTTCCATTCATTTATTCTTATTTTTAAATTGATTTAAATGTTCAATGTTCTATCTATTACATTAAATTACATGAATAATCACATTATAAAAACTATACACAATTTTGTATCTATTGCACATACACAATTCCAAAAAAATGAGCAAAAAATATGATTTATGTCCTACTACTAACACTTTATAAGACTTGAATAATTATCTCATCTTGATACTATATGCAATAAAAAATACATCATGTCTATAAATCAATCCTAGATCAGAGAAGATAGAGCATACCTACACTTCTGATTAGGGATACACTTGTTAAGCAAGATCATGACCAATATGGTGATCTGATAAACTTGATTAGGGGATCACTTGTTAGAACATATCATCCTAGGAAGGGTTCCAAATCCTACAATCTAACATAATCACATAATAACCCAAATGGAGTCCTAAGGTTTAAACCATTTCACTTATTCTAATAGTAAGAAAGTAAATCTAATCTAGTGCACACTAAAGCTTATGTCACAAAGTGGGGGTTAGAAATAATAAAACAAACATGTATATGGGAATTCAATTAAATTAAGTATGAGTAACAACCTAATACTAAAAATATTAAAGATATTATTATTCAAGCCAACACTTATGCTACTTCTATCAACTAAAAGAGAGGAGAACAATGTTAGAATAATACTTACTTGAATGTGAACCTGTCAAGACTCAATCTCTCCCTTGGAAAAAGGAGCTTTACAAGATATTTTTGTGGTTTTAAGGATCACTAAGAAAGGCCAAACTAATCTAGACTTATACACAAGATCATATTCTTCAAATAAGAAACATATTCTAAGTCTCCTCAAGTAGAATGGTGAAAGACCAAATTTTGAAGAAGCAAAAGTGAATAATGACTCTTGATTACACATATGAATAAAAACCTAAATGATATCGTATTTATAGGTAGGCCTTGCCCTAAATCCTTCTAGGAACATTGATTGTACAGGGTCAACCTAGTCAACCCAGTGTGTTTTCAGGGACAACGTCCTAAGTCTGAGCTAGGTTGGCCAAAGGGTTAATAAGCTAAGAAAGTAAAGAATACCCCTAAAATATATTGGGTCAACGCAATTGACCCAGTACAAATTACTATCCTAAATGTTTTTAAGACAAAAAAGGAGGGATGGAAAGAGGAAAAGACTGTAGGAATACTCAAGGGAGGAAAAATAGTTTAGGGAATGGGTTTTGGGATCTAGTTGGATTGGTAATAAGGGACAAAAATCATATGAAGAACCAAAGGTCTACCCACCCCTTTCTTATTGCACCCCTTAGGGCATGCACTCAGAGAGATTGAATCTTGATGGGTTCTTACAAAATGTAAAGCATTAGTATTTCATGAAAGTTAAAAATATTATGTGTATATATATGCCCCACTCAAATCTCATCACATGTCACTAAGATGTAATAGGGGATGGTACTTTGAGAAATAAAAAAGTAACACATAACTTTAATGATAAAACAATTTTATTGTATTTTAAAGCATAAAATAACTAAAATTAAATGACTAAAAATGGAAACTAATCTAAAGAGTAAATAACTAAAAATTAAATTCAATACGTACCTTGATTGACCTTTATTACTAGATGATTATCTATTGTGTTATTATTTTTGATTGTGGAGGGCATATAGATTAGTTTCAATAAACCCAAGAATACAAAACAAAAGAGCGAAAATAGATAAATGCAAGAAAGTGAAGATAGCTAATGTTATGACGATGGGACATAATTGGGAAATTTGGCAAGTTGGGGTGATAGGTGTTATGTTAGACCAAATGACCAAGTCAAACAATAAGAGTAAATTAGGTAACCAAAAAACTCAAACAAACTATCCTTAATTAATAAAGGCAAACTCGCCAAATAAAAACAAGGATACATGTCAAATAGGATGGTAAAACAAAAATAGATCAATGGTAAAAAGATAAAAAAATGGTAAAACAACATTGATGAGTGAGTATTAGCAATTCACATCTCACTAAATATTGTAAAAATGATGCATAAAAGGATAAATAACATTATTGAGTGAGAAGTAACAAGCCAACCACACTCAACAATGGAAAAAAGGGTACACACTCAGGTTTCCGTAACAACAAGACATATATCATGATAAGTGATAAAAGGGAAGTAAAGTAAGTGTATAAATTTAAAATTATGGTATAAGGAAAGAAACAATCCAAAGTTACTCAAACATGCTATATTTCTCTAAGGATAGATAAAATTGAAACAAATTAGTGATAACACGTTTATAAGAGGTGAAGAAAAATGAATTAAAGGAGAAGAGAAAATAGATTTGGAATCATAATTTGTCTATCAAGAGGGGGAAATGAAATGTGTCAAGGGGAGAATGAATGAAAAATAAAGGTAGAGAAACTCTTTACTGAAGTCAAGACACCCAAATTAGGTTTGCCAAAATAAGAGGACTTTTGACCTTATGGATTATGAAGAACTTATCTTAGTGACACAAGTCCTAGGTCAATAGATGGAGTATATAGATCATCCCATGAAGGCTAAATGTATGAAAAGTAAAATGGACCTACCTCCCCATGATGTGTTAGTCTACTATTAATATTTGTTACTTATGTGAGAAAGTAGGCATTACCAAAAGATTTTTTATTCTCCTCTTCTAATCTAATGGCCTACCACACCTCAAAGGACCTTGGCTCTACTGTGAGTCCAAATATGGAGTTTGATCTTTGAATATAAGAAGGATATGTGCTATGAATCACATATTTTAGTCTAAATTAGAATTTTTAGATTTGTATGTTTCCTTTTAGATATCATTTCATTTTTTCTTAAAATGATTTGGATTTTAACTTTTTTGATGGCTTTTTCTATTCCTCCTCCATACAGATTTGGAAGACCAAACATGGGTAATTTCATTTGAATACTTGGGATAAGGTTTCTATGAGAAAAAAACATCAAAGAGCATGGGGTCTAAGAGTTTCATAAATCAAGGTGAAATAAAAGTGTTATCCTGACTTTGACCTTATTTGATCTAATGCAAAGATGAAAGGAAGGGGAAATCAAAAGGAATGACACATGGAAAAATTTAAATTACTTCAAATTGGAAAAACTATGACAAAGGGAAAAGATCTAATGAATGAAATTAAACTGTGATTCCTTATCATAAGAAAGAGGAAAATGGATGAAAACATTCTAACATAGATTGTTGTGTAGATTTCATCTAGCAAACGAAGCAAAAGCTAAAGTTTGAGAACAAGGATCAATAAAATGAAAAAGTGGTAATTATATGAGGATGGCCATGTCCTATCCATTATCTTATAAATAAACTCATAAATGATAGACTCATGAGGGTGCCGATAAGCAAGAGAAAAATTAAAACTAAGTAAGCAAAGAAATAGTGGTATTTTAATGAGAGATGTTGGGTCCTATCCATGGTATTACAGAGAAAATCACAAAATAAAATCCTAAAATATTATAAAACAACATTAGAAAGAAGAA
Source organism: Torreya grandis (assembly GCA_037957365.1). Classification (NCBI taxonomy): domain Eukaryota; kingdom Viridiplantae; phylum Streptophyta; class Pinopsida; order Cupressales; family Taxaceae; genus Torreya; species Torreya grandis. The sequence continues at coordinate 285,623 of JARHVA010008218.1, forward strand.
ACAATGAAAGATAAATAGATAAAATATGATGGTTTTGTGAGGAATGTAGGGTCATATTCATGGTCTTATAGAGAAACTCACAAAATAAAAACCCAAGGTGTACAAAAGATAAGATAAAATGCAAGAATATAAAGAAGACTATGGTACATCAAGAAACCAAAATACAAAAAGGGAGGTATAATTACTAGATATATATAGATAGAAAACATGACAAGAAGTAAATGTTTAGGAAAATTACTTTTTAAGGAATTGAGTGTTGGTGGGCTCTTTGAAAACATGGCCTTCATTGGTTTGAAGATAGTAAGTGCTTGGACTAATAATGTCTTTAACTAAATATAGGCTTCACCATTTTTGGGAATATATACCTTATTTATCATGGGTTTAATCTAATTTAAGGACAAGATCACCAACATTGAAAGTGCAGATTTTAACACATTTGTTATGTTGTTGGGTAATGAGAGACTTTTATTGGTGGTTATGTTGTAAGGCAAAAAGATGATGTTCATCATGAAGATCAATGGAATTAAGGTGAGTTTCATGTAATTATTCATTAGGAATAATTCCATGAAGAGATATATGAATAGAGGGAAGCTCAACTTCTAAAGGAACAATTGATTCAAAGCCATAGATTAGAGAAAATTTAGTTGCCCTAGTGGTGGTTTATATGCTAGTTTGATAGGCCCAAAGTATAGGTTAAAGATGAATATGGCAATCCTTATGGGTCTCATGAATTTTATAGTTACCGAAAGATTTCCTAAATAAGTAAGAATGCCAAGAATAGAATGTAGAATGGGCATGTTGATGATAACACTAATTTTAGTCAGATCAACATCAATATTACAAAGAGAGACGAAGAATCCTAACAATTTTCTAGATGTGACTCCAAAGACACATTTGTAAGGATTAAGTATAAATTTATATTTAATAAGATGGTCAAAAATGATATCAATTTCATAAAGATGATTATTACGATGCTTGGATTTAGTAATGAGATCATCCACATAGGGTTCAACAATTTTATGAATGAGATCATAAAATATGTGAGTCATTACACATTGGTAAGTGGTTTTTACATTATTGAGACCGAAGGGAATTTTGACATAGAAATAAGTAGCCCATTATGTGGTGAAAGTAGTCTTATGTTGGTCTTCAATAGTGATATGAATCTGATTATATCTTGAGAAACCATCCATGAGAGATAACAATTCATAACTAGCCATAGAACTGATGATGACATCTATTGAAGGAAAGGGAATATTGTATTTGGGACAAGCAAGATTAAGGTTGAAAAAATAAATATAAATGAGAATAAATATATTGACATTATTTCAAATGGGAATAATGTTGGACACCCATTGATAATAATCCACTGGTTTAATAACTTTAGCATTGAGTAATTTGATGATTTCATTATGACATAGAGTTGAAACTTCAGGTGATAATTTTATTTGATATTGATGCATAGGATTAGCATCAATATAAGTAATTATATTATACAACATAATGATAGGGTCAATGCCATGCATATCCTCATAGGACTAATAGAAAGCTTCATGATATTTGTCAAAGAATAAGCTAAAATTGTCATGTTTAGTAGGTGAAAGCTCTCAAGAGACTATGATTGGTCAAGGACAAGATGGCGTACCATATTTGATACAAGTGGTTTCTTCAATAATAATGGCATTACCATCTTGAAAGTGGTATGGTGCATTAGGTAAGCCTAAAATTAGATCTATTTTAGGATCAATGCTAGCAACAAAGTTATTAAAGTAAGGAGTTTTAGTTTTAAAGTTTCCAAGTTTATGATGTTGTCAAGGAAGTTGAGGTTATCAAGAATGCATTAACTCAAGGATAGATTCATTTATAATAAGCATAGGAAGAGGACCTTAATATTTGACATATACTTCAAGATCAGGAATTTGATTTCCATGGTTATCATACTCAAAATAAATCTGATAGACATCGATTGCCTTGACATAAAGTGTAATTCAGGAGTAAAAGAAGTAGATGTAGTAGAAGAGATTGGTATATCAATGGATTTAATGATGGGAGAAGGTTCGGATGCAATGATTAGATCCAAAGGTGTAGGATATTCTAGAGATTTGGAAGGCATAATTTTTTATACCACCCAAGGAGTATCAATAAGAAGAGGATTGATAGGAGGCGTATGATCCTCAAGATCAAAGGTAAAATCCAAAAAAATGGTATGTACATCTTGATTAGAATAATGGATTTGGGATAATTATTTTGGTAATGATAGACATCTAAATCTCTAGATTGAGCTTGGGATATGATATAGTTGTCATCATTTCTGGAGAAATCATGCAAGATTGAGAATAAGGGGGAGTTTTAGAAGGTGAAATCCCAATATTATTGATTTTATGAGGAGACATGATGAGAGGATCTTGAAATAATTTAGCCACTATAAAATATTTGTAAGTGAAGGCAGCTTCTGGTAAAGAAGGATCCTGAGCATTTTATGGAGGGTAAAGTTATTAATCTCATTAATAAGAGGAATATTATGGTCTCTTGGTAATAGAGAATGAGGAAGCCATTGTGAAATATATGGAGGTAACTGGGTAGTATTACAAGTGTGTTACAATTCATTAGGCTCATCATCATCAATATCTAAAAGAGTAACTTTTAGATCAAGACTCATGTTGATGAACTCTGGTAAAGGAGCATTATTAATTTTAGGATTTATAAGAATACAATATTGAGGTTTAGGATCAAGAAGCTAGATAGTACTCCATGGATTAGGATTAGTTTCATGCTTGTACCATTTTCCATTATGTAAGAATTTAATACATTGACTACTAGAAGAAGCAATGGCCCACATTCTATGGGTCCATGAAAACCAAGAAGGATATTGTAAGATAAAGGAAGATCAAGGACTATAAGCTTTGTTTGAATAGTATTAGGTATTATGTTTAATGGAAGCCAAATACAACCAAGTGGATTTTGTTTTCTCTTATAAAAACCATGACAAGTAAGATGAGTTTGATTGAGATGATCTTTGTTATAATTAGGTTGTTGTGTAAGCCACAAGGATGCCACATTAATATGAGAGCCTTCATCAAATAAGACTTTATGGATAAGAGTGGTATTAATGGTTTTTTTAATAAAGAGTGGTGAATCATCAACATCAAAAAGAATTTCATTGTTAATCATGTCCTCTTCAAGAAACTTAATAGAAGGCTTGGAAGAAGGACATGAGGTCTTAATGTCATTGACATTAGTAGGTTGAGAATCAATAGAAGGTGGTTCTTCATATATGGAGGATGGATCTTCAATTTATTAAAGTTGTTGCATAAGGAATTTATGATGATAGGATGAAGTGTGAACCAACTCCATAAGAGGAATATTACAAGGCATATATTTTATTTTGTTAAGAAAATTCTAATGAGTTTTAGAAGGTAAATTATTTTTGTAAGGTATAGATGAGGTTGGAGGATCGAAAGGAGGGAGTTATTCCTTAGGTTATTCTGAATTAACATTAGAGGTGGTGGTATCTTTAAGAAGTTATTCTTCTAAAGATGGATTTTAGGATTGGTAATGGGATATTTATGAGCCATCTTATGATGATAATTGACCTTGGTAGTGTTGAAATATTGAGAGTTTTTATAATATTAATCATAATAAACATTAATGGCACAAACATCCTTAACATTTGATTGATTATTAGAAGAATATTTTTTGGCTATTGGAGGTAGAATCTTTGAAAGTTTGTCACTTTTGGGAAGTAGTAATGTATTCTTGATGACAAATATTGATCATAGCTTCATGATTGAATGAATCACCAAGCATATAGGAGATAATTTTTTTATTGAGACATATACAAGATTCATGAGAGTACCTAATGTCAACATGGAACCACAAAAAGAGATTAGGGTCATACCACTTAGGAGGATAATTGGTATAGATGAATGTTTTCAAGGGTGGTAAAAATTATTTCATTCATTAAACTAAAAGAGGTGTATGAGAAGGTGAAGGAATATAAATTTTGGTAACTCCTTATTTGTTTTGTGGAGCATTATTAGTGATAGCATTATATGTTTATAAATATCCTTTAAGGATTTTAGGATTAGGTTTGAATTGATTTATAATAAATTCTTGATGTTTAGATTGATCAAGATCTTCATTAAGTGTTTGGGGAGCAAAGGTTTGAACCTTACACTAGAGAGTAAGATTTAAATCCATTATAAAGAGTTTAAATAGATTATCATCATTAATTTTATGATTAGCTTTATGAGCTAAATATTTCCATCTTTTGATAAATCCATGAGCGGATTCAATGGGAGATTACTCAGCATTGATGAAATGGATAAGACAATTTTTAGGAAGATCATTATGTTGAAACTTTATATCCAAAGGATTAATCAAATCTTCAATTTTCCAAATAGAATTTTGTGATAGTTGATTATACCATTCTAATACATAACTAGTAAATTTTTTGACTAAGAGTTTAGTAGTGGTGAATGTATTAGTTTAGATCCACTCTTTGTAAAGGTTGTCAAAGGATTTAAGAAATAAGGTAGGGTCTTTAGTCCCATCATATTTAATAGTTGGAGATATGTTACCAATATCAATGGAAATAGTAAAGGGAGATAAAGTCTCATTTTGAATTGTTTGAAACATATTTTTATTCATTATGGGTTGAGGAATAAAATTACCTAAGGCATCAATAAGAGGTGGAAGAATATAATTAGGACTATCTTGAGGATGAATAGTTGGAGGTTGAATCCATGATTATTATATGTTGTTAAAGTTGCATAATTTGGGTGGTATTAGAATTTTTCACAATGTTTATTTGTTGAATGGCTTGGGATAAAATTTGGGTTGTATTGGGAGGTACTCCCCATATTGGTATTAGGGATAGTATTGGAAGAAGAAGGATTAATAGTGGGATTGTTAATTAAACTTGTATCAATCATTCCCATATTAGTTTGAAGATTTTGAGAACTTTTTTGGTAAGTATAAAAAGGATTAAATCCATCAAATTCATTTTTGAGGTGTTATTTTCATGATATTTTAGTTCATAGGTGAAGGAGGAGAAGATATGCCCTAAGAGTGATGGTGCTCTTTGAAGGAAAATAGAGGAATAAATGAACCCATATAGTAATTAAATGGATTCAAGCTGTCTAAGAAGATTCTTATAGGATATTTCATTTTAACTAAAGAGAGATGAATATAATACAAACTTATAAAGATAAGGAATTAGAGTGATAAATTTTTAAAGCATAAGATAGTACAAGGTCAACTGGGTCAATATAGTATAGAAACAAGGTTTGTAAACTATAAAGGGTCGACTGGGTTGATCTAGTACAATGAACAGAGGTAGGGAAACGATGGAAAAGGAGATGAAAACTATACAAGGTAAACCAGGTTGATCCATTATATTGAATAAGGGATAAAAATGATGTAGGGTCTATTATGTTGATCTAATATAGTATATATGGAGAAAGAGAAATATGATAACATGTATAAATTGAAATAAGATAATTTTTGCAACTAATCTAGGAAAGAGTTAAAAGGAAACAAACAATCAATTGGATCAATGCTAGCCAATCCAATTGAGGTAACCAAAATAAAACCTTTCAATAACATTGGCTAATGATTTTTTTTGAACACACAATTGATCAAATAAAAAGCAATCAACTTGGAAAGTAAATCTAACTAATTTTTCAACTTGAATGTTTATTAGATTATTAAGATATAATTTTTAATGTGATTAGAAATTAGCTATAAGCAATGTACTAGATAGTAATCTAAGGATGGTTTCATGTAGTTTAGAGTGAAAGGGAATGTAGTGGTAATTATAGAGGCTTGGTATTAGGGCCTACCTCCTCACTTTACATATCATAGAGATAAGGGTGTCAGGATCTTAGCTAGAATATAACATTAACCATGATTTATACTTGACTAGAGCATCAAGTCGGCTTCTCTATTGGTGATGAAATCCAAGTATGTTGGCCTAGGATAAATAAAATTTTAAAATTCTTATTTATGTTTTTTGTGATTTGGTTGTGTGTGTATAAAATAAAAATAGTGAAACTAAGTGATTAATTAGAAATCCCCTAATTAGACTATGTTAGCTATTCTAAGCATGAAAGTAATAAGAAAAGAAATGTGCGAACTAATTACTAGCAGATATGAGGTTAATTTCAATTTGAAAAAAGGTATAATATTGACACTATATGTATAAAATATAGAACAAGGTTGATAGGGTCAAACCTATACTATGGAAGCAAATTCTGAAAATGAATTGGTTTAACAATGTCGATCTAGTTATTTTAGATAGCATAAAAATAATAAAACTAGGTCGATAATGTCGATACAATTAACTATGCAAGGCTAATTTTAAATACTAAAAACTATGAAAGGAAAGATATAAAAAAATGAATAGAAAAGTCAAAAGTAACCTTGGTGGATCATAGATGTAATGAATGAATATTTTTGATGAAGAATCTTTAAGTATACATGAGAAACCTATAAATTAGGGTGATGAACTCAATCAAGCTATATAAGAACCTATTAAAAAAGTGTTGAAACTATAAGGGGTTGCCTAGGTCAACCTAGTAGGTTGAATTGGGTGTCTAAAAGGATAAAAACTTGTAGTGGATTGATAGGGTCGATCTAGTTTCTTATTCTTGGAAACTTGTGCATAAAGAAAAATAGTTGGGTCAATAGAATTGATCCAGTATGTCAAAACATATTATCAAAAGAATGACTTAAATAATTAAAAATTGAAATAAATACTAAAAGGGTTAGTTTCACATTGGGTTCACTAGAATTCATGATATCAAAAAACACCATGTCTATAAATCAATCCTAGATTGGAGAAGATAGAACATACTTACACTTATGATTAGGGATACACTTGTTAAGTAGGAGCATGACCAATATGGGGATCTACTAGACCTGATTAGGGGATCACTTGTCACAAAAATAAATGTTAAGAAGGGTTCCAAAGCCTATTGTCTAACACAATTCCATAATAACTCTAATGGAGTCCTAAGGTTTAAACCATTTCACTTATTCTAATATCAAGAAAGTAAATCTAATCTAGTACACACCAAATCTTGTGGCACAAAGTGGGGGTTAGCAACAATAAAATAAAACATGTATAGGGAACTTTAATTAAAGTATGAGTAACCCCCTAATACATAAATATGAAAGATAGTATTATTTAATCCAACACTTATGTTATTTATATCTACTAAAAGAGAGGAGAACAAAGTTAGAATATACTTACCTGAATATGAACCCATCAAGACTAATTCTATACCTTGGCCAAAGGGGATTCGGAAGAGGATTTTATGGTTTATAAGGATCAATAATAAAGGATAAATCATCCAAGACTGATCCACAAGAATAGATTCTATAAATAATAAACCTAAGCTAAGTCTCCTCAAGTAGAATGGTGGAAGAGCAGATTATGAAAAAGCATGAGTGAATAATAACTCTTACAGATCTTGCCCAAATCCTTTTAGGAATGTCAACTATATAGGGTCAACCCAATTGACCCAATGTGTTTTTTGGGACAATTTACTAAGTTTGAACTAGGTTAGCCAAAGGTCTAAAAAATTAAGAAAGTAAAGAATAACCCTAAACTATACTAGGTCAACCTAGTCAACCCAGTACAACTAACTATCCAAAAGGATTTTAAGACAAGAAATGAGGGGTGTAAAGAGGAAAATACTAGAGGAATACTCAAGGGAGGATAAATATCTTAGGGAATGGGTTTTGGGATCTGGTTGGTTGGTAATAACTTGGCAATAAAGGACAACAATCTTGTGAAGCACCAAATGTCTACCCACTCCTTTCCTGGTGCACCACTTAGGGCATGAACTTAGAGAGATTGAGTCTCAATGGGTTAATAAAATATGTAAAGCATCTATATTTGATAAAATCTAAAATTATTATGTGTATATAGATACAAATTTGTTGGTAAATTTTATATGCTTGAAACCTAATTTCCATCCATAAGTGGAGTTTATCTAGCTTTGTTACATCTGGGAAGTGAAGAATCTTTGTTCACAAGTTCCATTTACTAGTTTTAATTTATTGTGCATTAATTATCTACTCCTTTAGGTTTTCAACTAATAATCATATCAACCTAAAAATATTTATAAATTTTCATTATGTTTGTATAGTCATGAGGCCATTATTTATGGGTTTTCAACCTTCTTTTCCCTACTCACAATGTCTTCTTACATACAATTGTTTTTTTAAGCCAAAAATAGTCAAAATTATGGAATCACAGTACCTTACTATGGTGGTAGTGGAGTTTTCAAAATTTATAATGAATAATGTGATTAGGTAGGCCATGTATAAGTTGGTGAATAGAGGAATATGTTATGGAATATTGTGTACCTAGGTCCTGTTACTTATTTGGCTAGGTAGTATGGAGTTGTTTTAGCTACTACACTTCATAAACATTAATTTATTGTATTATATTTATGAGTTCAATAGAGGAAATGTGTTTTTTTTTTTCATTTTCAATCTCTTAGACCAAACTTATGGTATTGACAAAATATTTTTGTAGTTGGTCCAATGTGTTAGTACATCCCTTAACATGTTAAAGAGAATTTTAAGATGTTCTTAGGTTTGAATAATTCCTTTAACATCCTCATAACTCATAGTTTTAAAGATTTTTTAATAGGTCTCAATTTTGTTGTAGATATGCATAATTTGATCCATTCAATTCATGTATCAATGTGTTTGGACCCTTGAGATTATGATTTTTAACATATTTAGCTCCTATACTTATAGTCTACTCATTAAATTATCCCTAAATATTAATGATTTATGAAGAGTGTCATCCATTTTGACCAATGAATATTAACCTTCCATCATTTCCTTTTATATGTTAGCCTTAGTCATGTCATCATTTATTTATTTTGATGCATCTTAGAACTTTTATTTCTAGTTGAGAAATTGTAATGAATTCTACTTTCCATATGTGGAAACTACATCCATGACTTGCTCATATCTTTCCAAAAATTAGAATATGGCATCAATTTCACTATAAAGCTTCCACACTTGTGTTATTATCTTCTTAATGCATTGAATCTCTACCCAATCTTATGTAATATTGGTTATAAGGGTTGTAAATTAGAGTGAATATGATATGACCTAGATGCTTGTGATTGGTATACCAAAGTAGGGTAGGTGCCATCAATTTTATTCTTGTTGTTATCAAGGTGATCCATTAGTTCATCATTATCCTATCATGATTGATCATTATGTTTTTTAATCTAGCTAGTTGATTACATGATGGAGGTGTGGAATGTAGTGGCACCCCCAATTTTCTTTTCTATACTAAATTGTGAAATGTATAAGGTGATCTATTGAGGCCCAATGGTTAAATTGTGTTGTGTTATTAAAGTCACATGTACTATTGATTCTTGGAGCAATTGTGATATAGGTAAAACAAACGTATTTTAGTGATTGCATCATGGATTTACAACCACTTGGACCTTTTTAAAAGTTCATAGCCATGAAATCTCACCCTTACTAACCCATAACTCATAGATGTGCCTATATATTAACCCTTTCCATTTTTATGTATTTGAGCTTTGTTATTTATACATTAGACCATGTGTGCCTTAGCCTAATATTATCTATGATTGACCTAAGGTTGGTTTTTTAATATGATCTTGTTGAATTTCCTATTACTTGTTATTATTCACTTATTATTATTATAACTTCTTATTTTTTTCTTCTTCTTGATATTTTTTTCATACTCTTCCTTTCAAATCTTCTCTTCTTCTCCTATGTCCCTTATAACATTATTGATTATAAATGTAATAATATTGGGTTTAACTAGAATTAGGTAATTATTTTTTATGCTAACTCAATAAAAATTCTATTATGCTAAAAACATGTAAAAGTGATCTTTAACTAAATACATCAAATTAATCTAACCATAATTAAAGGTTTAGTGTTGATCAATTTAGTTAATTATCACTTAAAAAAGTACAAATCTGATTTTTTAAATAAACCTCAATACCTTAATCATAAACATAGATCTACAAGTTAACCACTACTGATACAAACATAAGATCTGATATAGAAATATATCCAACTACTTTAATTATAAAACATCACCCAAAGGTACAATTTGGACATTATATAAAGTTTCATAATATTTTATAATTTATAAAATGTTTGAAGAAACATATGAGTCTTAATAAACTACATTACATCCATAAATAATTAGGAGTGTAGACTTTATTGATTGACTATTGGAGGGGAGTAAAAGCATCACCTGAGCACTTTTCCACACCAACCTTAGACCATAAATCCCCAACATATTCTCCCAAATAGAGAATGACCCCCCTTCACATATGGGAAGATGATGATAGTGTAGTAATCAAATTTTTTTGACTACATCCCATGTGTTACACGATAAATAATATATGTAGCATATCATAAAGAAAACCGTTCTAACATGATATCAAGAAAAACATGTAAACTAAATCAAATGGGTGAATTGATAATGTTATAACTTTAAACATTACTTTGGACAAAGCTTTAATATAGTTTTCTAATATCTAAAATTAGTTAAATTCAAACAAACAACTCACATGGATTACCTCAAATTTATCTACTAGTGACACTAATAAAGTACATGAAGTCTATCTCACCTACTTATTTAGTGTCATTAATACTAGATTGGCTAAAAAATATAAAATACTAAAATCAATAGATTCCTTTAAGAGTTTTCCATACTAAATGCCACAGCATGTAGAAGTACAAGTAAATATCATCAACACATATATTTTATCATATACATCATAATATTACAAACAGCTATTATTCATTAAGAACTACTAATTTTTAAATTAATTTAGATCTAAATACAACGTACCATAATAAGTAAAATTAAGAAACATACATCATTTATCTAAATATGTATATGCATGTTTGTCTTTAAATGTATTTCATCCATCTAATTTCATTTGTTATCACATCATCTAGCTATTTTATTTCCAAATCATCAAATATGTATGATCAAGCCATCCACATAATAAAATATGGTTTAATATATCATAACTTAAGGTATAAAGTAATGAAAATATGTAGGTTTCCTTAATCCACTAATTTCACTTTTATGTTTTACCTCATTTAAATTAGTAAACAAATATATTCATGTATTAATTTTGATATAATATACTTATTCATCTATCTACACACACACACACACACACAAACACACACAAAAGTATTAATCAAACTAGGAAATATCCCATTATTACATTTTGAGTGTCATAACTCTATGTGTGTGTGTGTGTGTGTGTGTGTGTGTGTGTGTGTGTGTGTGTGTGTGTGTGTGTGTGTGTGTGTGTGTGTGTGTGTGTGTGTGTGTGTGTGTGTGTGTGTGTGTGTGTGTGTGTGTGTGTGTGTATTTATATAATAAATTTAATTCAACATATTAATCACAATCGATCTAGTTATTTTACAAATTCATACCAAGAATTAAACTCTATAATATGTCTGCATTAATATACTCAAACATCTAGTAGTCATCATTTAAAACTTGTATATATCAGACATAAATATAAATGAAGTCATATAGATATACTCATAAATTCATTCATGTATATGATTATATACATATATGAGTATATACAAACCTACAAGTTATAGGAAACTAGCTCCTAACCTCATATATATATATATATATATATATATATATATATTCTCATTTATATCTATATAAATTCTATAAACATTCAATATACAAATTTCACAAACTAAATCAACTTAGCCAAAGTACATTTATATAACATTCAAATGCAAATACATTAAAAACAAATTCATTACATCCCAATAATTTACTATACTAATTTAGGCCTCTTTATAATTTTCAAGGATTTATAAAAATATAAAGGAAATTTGTAGTTTCCACATTCCTATGTTTTCAAATAAGGATTGAATCAACCATTTTGAAAACATTAAGCATACCCACATAATTTAGGACCAAAAAATATATTCCACAACCAACCCTATTTTCCATAATATATATTTACTAAAATCTTTTGAATTTAAAAACCTCTCAACAAACAATATATCCTAAATGGTAAACATTTTCAAGACATTTCCTAGATGTATTTGACCTAATTTATATAGCATCAAAATCCAAACTCACGCACAAACTTAATATAAGAAGGAAATTTAACATATTTTAAAATAATGTGTCCAAAATTGAATGCAAATCAACCCTATATAATCAATATATGCTCGATGATTCTATCAATCATTTTACCTCTTTATCAAAATATGAACAAAACTTAAACCCAAAAAATAATGTTGTATAGTTTACCATAATATTAAAAGGGTAAATCGACAACTTTCATCATGCCTATATTTATCTAAAAGAGGAAAAATATTGACACCTATTACTCCTCATCAACTGATCTCAATGTAGGAAACCCATATCTGCTAAAAACCACTAAAACTCATATTAATGAGGATTATTTTTCAAGGAGAAATTTTATACTTTTACATAATTAAATAAAGGGTCATGGTATTTATATAAAATCATTTTATCAAGATAGAAATTTTCCACTAAAAACCCTATATATTTATTTAGGTATTTGACAACAAAAATTACACAACGATTTTTTATAAGGGTTAGGGTTTACATTTTTGGTCGAATATGTAATCCCCCATTTTTAAAAAAGTTTCATTTAAATGTAAATGAAAAACCCTATTCAATAAATTTTCTATTTTAAGCTTAATAAAATCAATTTTCATAGTATTATGATTTCAAACAACCCCTACCTAGTAGTGTAGTCAATGTTATGCCAAAATTATTTTGCTTGTTCCAAATCTCCTTGTCATTTAATGCGCATGTCACCATACCCAAATAATTTCTCCCCCTCTCTTATTTTATCCTCCCAAATAATAATTGTATGCTAATTTCCACAAATACTACTACCAAAATTGGTGTATCAACAATAAACTTGTATAAGATGTCCATGATTTCACAAATAAACATAAAAAATTCTTGGCATGGCCACAAAGCTCCTCTCTACTATCCATAACTCCAACATAAAAACCATAATCATAAATAATCACTAAAAAAATGAATGATCACACTTACTTTGAATTGCCCATGTATATCATGCAAAGAGTCATAATTCATAGGTATTTTGACTTTTTTTAAAAACTAGGCATAATCAAACTTTAGTCTAAGATTTTATCTATTCTTTAATGTTATTCCCTTTTAAATGTAACTAACCAAATCCAATTTTAATCACTATAATATAAGTAATTGAGTCTAAATAATAGTCATCTACTATTCAAAGCATTGAAGTCCTTTTTTATATAATAATGTCTTTGATATAAAATAATATGTCCTAAGGTTTACTTGTAAGCCATTTATTAAAAAAATGTGTTTTATAAACAAAACATTAATACCCTACAATGAAATTTAGAATGATGTTCAAAAATCATATAGAATATATTTGTAGGTAAAGTAAGACAAATACATATAAAATTTGACCTCATATTTGTAATAAAAAAAAAGGTTAGAGTAATGTGTAAACTCAAAAATAAACCATAAACAAATGTAGAAAACATATAAAAAACTAAATTCAAATTGTAATTCCATATCAAATAACCTAACAATTATCAAATAACCTCTACCCTATGTGGTGTTTGTAGAGTTCTCATTTAAATTATTTCATCTCCCACTCATCTCCATCCTCTCCACCCTCTCTAATGATACTCTCCTTCTGTCATTATCAAAGGGGTTAACTCTATCCTACATCTACCTTAGAACAACAATGGTAATTAATCAGTATCATGATAAAATCCATAACATAATGTTGTATTTAACTAAACAAGCATGATCATAATCTATAATAACACATAAGTACAACTAACTTAACAAATTAATGATCATGAAAGCAATAAATATATAACTATTAATAATTAGTATATAATAATCTCATTTACTAAAATAGTAAATCAACCAATATTTAACCATAGAATCTACAAATCAATAGGTTAACAAGTCTAGAGAAGGACATGAGATGTAACATCCTTCCCCCCTAAAGTCGGTCATCATCTTGATGACTTTTATTTACTACAATAGATCTAAAATTAAACAATATTTAATAAAGAATTAATATTATCCAAAAAAATACTAAGTAAATAAATGAGGAAACAATCTATAAGACTCATTAATATCCTCCCAAGTGGCACTATCTTCAGAATATTGGTCCCACTAGACATTGTACTAAGACACTTCTTTATTATGTAAACTGATTTTACGAGTGTCAATTATTTTTACTTGTTCTACTATGACTACCCCAAGATCTAGAACCTACAAAGCATTCTAATCCAATACATGAGAAGGATCATCTACATACTTTTTAAGATAGGACACATGGAAAACATTATGCAAGAGAGCTCGATATGGTGGTAAAATAATCATATACATTAGTGGATTGATCAATTTTAGGACCTCAAAGGGTCCCACATAGCTTGGTGAAATATTTTTTGATTTACCAAACTTAATTGAGATTTTTTGAGGCTTAACCTTTAGAAATACTTTATCACCAATAGAAACATTTCTCACTATTCTTTTTAGATCAACATAACTTTTATGTTGATCATTGGCCTCAACCAACCTTTTCTTGATTTTTATATCTTGCTCTTCCATCTCTAAAAAGAATTTAGGTCCAAAGACTACCCTATATTCTAGCTTGACCTAACTGATTGGTGTTTTACACCTTTTTACATAAAATGCCTCAAATGCATCCATTTTCAATATTTATTGGTAAGAGTTGTTGTAGGAAAAATTAACGAATGGAAGGTACTCATACCACTTGTATTTTTGAACCATGAAATACATTCGAAGAATATATTATAAAAATTGGTTAACCCTCTCTATTTTTCCATCTATTTATGGATGATATGTCATACTAAAATTCAACTATGTACCCAAATTTGCATTTAGAGTCAACCAAAACCTAGATGTCATTATTGAATCTAGATCAAAGATGATATTCTCTAAAAATACATTTAATCAATAAACCTCCTTCAAAAATATTTTCACAAACATTGGTGCATCATTAGTCAAATTACCTAGTTTGAAGTGAGCTACCGTGGTTAGTTTGTCAACTACAAAATAATCATGTCATGTCAATTTTGTGATAATGGCAAACCTTGGACAAAGTAAATACTAATTAATTACCACTTATATTCTAGTATATCATGAAGATATAAAAATCCTATTGGATGCACATGTTCAACATTCACACATTGACATAGTATCCACTGCATCCCTTTTATTCCTTTCCATAAATAGAGAGGTTGTATCTCAACCATGAGTTTAGTCACACTAGAATAACTTGAATAAGGAGCATTTTTCAATTATTTTAGTAATGTACTCCTTAAATTATCTCTATTAGGAACATATATTAAACCATTGTACCTCAAAACAACATCATTCTCCAACTTAAATCCTTTCAAATTAGAGTGTTTAACATCTTCTAATAAATCTTTATTAATATACTCATAGAATTCATCTCTAATGAATAACTTAATTACCTAATTACATAAAGTAATCCTAATAATATCAAAGGCTATTATGTACCTTCTATGAATTAGGTCATATACAACTATATTTTCCTTGCCCTTGATGTAATTGATATCAAAACAATAATCAAATACAAATTCTAACCAATGTATCTATCATGAATTCAGGTTTGGTTGGGTAAAGATATACTTGAGCTCCAAGTTATCAATCTTGAGATCAAAGAGATTCCCTGAAATATAATACCTCTAAAATTACAAGACATGTAATATTGCATTAAGTTCCAAATCATGAGGGTCATAATTCACCTCATAAGTCTTAATCTTTTTGGACTCATATTCTACAACTGAACCATCTTACATAAGATCTCCGCTAAGACCATTCCTAAATGCATCCATAATCACTAAGAACTTAAAATTATGATCATGAACTCTTAGTAAAGGTGCATAAGTAACCCTCCTTTTTCACTCTAGAAATGATTTTTTGAACTTGTTTGACTAGACAAAACTTTGATTCTTTTGCTAAAGAGAGGTAATTGGGTTAGCTTTTTTTAATAAATTTGTAACAAATTTCCTATAATAACCAACTAATCTCATAAAACTCATAAATTCATGCACATTTTTAGGTGATGGACACTCCATTATGGCTCTTATCTTTTCTAAATCAACTAAAATTCCATATGTAGAGATAATATGCCCCAAATATTTCACTTTTCTCTAGAAGAATGCACACTTGGATAATAACTTACCATATAATCTATGTTTCTAAAAATGCTACAAAACCAACTCTAGATGATGTAGATGTTATTTATCATTCTTAGAATATATGAGGATATCATCTAGAAAAACTAACATGATATGGTTTAAATAATCCCTAAACACACTGTTCACAATATTCATAAATGTTTCCAGAGTATATATTAACCCAAAAGGAATACCTATAAATTCATAGTGTCTGTATTGAGTTTTGAAAATTATTCTGGGAATATCTTATTCTTAGATTATTAGTTGGTGCTACCTTATTCAGATATCAATCTTATAGAAAAATGTTTTCCCTCACATTTGATCAAAGAGATCATCAATGCAAACTAAAAGATAGATATTCTTGATTGTTGCCTTGTTTAACATCTTTTAATCAATGCATAGATGAAAAGTACCATCCTTTTTGATGAACACAAATGCTACACCCCATGATGATAAACTTGATCTAGTCAACCCTTTTTCATAACAAATCCTATAGTTGAACTTTCAACTTAACCAATTTTGTAGATGTCATCGTATAAGGTGCCTTAGAATGTAGTTCAAATCTATGTATTATGTCTATCAAGAAATCAAACTCTTGCTTGGGTGGTAATCTTGGTAATTCCTCTAGAAACACATCTTGAAAGTTCTTAAGAAAAGGATAATCCTCAATGGATGGTTCCTTAGAATCCCCCATCTCTTTTATTTTAATAATAAATGCCTAACATCCTTTCTTGTGAGACTTCTTAAGATGAATTTTGTAAATCTATTTAATTTTTAACTCTCTTTTCTCACCCTGAGTCTGAGTCTAATTTCTAAAATCACCTTGACATTCTAAATTTTTGAGATAGTAATCTAACTTAGCTTTATGAATAGGGAGCCTATTTACACATAGGATCACATAATATGATCCTAGAAGTGTTGTATAAATATCTACTATCTATGTGAATTCACACAATCTTATATCAGCTTTGATTAAACAACTATCAACTTTCATCTTAGCCTTATTCCCATATTGTACTAGCCACACATTAGCCATTATACAAGCTTTCCTAGATAGTGTATTTATCATCTAAGGAGAAATAATTTTTTTTTGTAGATCTAGTGTTGATCAAAATGGAAATGGGATAACCAAAATATTACTTATGACCTTAATAGGTGAGATGTGAAAATCAACCTGACAATGATTAACAACCTCATGGATTCTCTATTGAAAATTTATTTATTGAATAGTACCCTTAACTTTACCTTATAAATTTCATTAAGTAAATTATATATAATAGTGATCACTACCATAGATGACACATCTATTAGATGGTCCTTTCCATTCAAACTATTGATTTCCCTTGAAACTAATCTTGAATCTACCATATATTTTCTTGTTACCTAAAAATCTACCAAATTTAGCATTATGACTCCCTAACTAGTTTTTAGAATTCTCATTCCATTTCTATTTATTCTTTTAAGAAAATATTTGGAACCTCTAAAATTATTCTTAAACTTCTCTTTGACCTAATTAAGAGACTTTAGCTTTAAATCCTAATTTAATGCCTTCTTGAAGACCTAATCCATTTTAGATGGCCCATGCACATATAATTCACATAATATTTGTGGTTTTAATCCCATAAAACAAATTTGAATCTGAAAACTTTCATCTTCTTGATACTAAGGAACACATTTTAGTAGCTTTGTGAACTATTCCCAATATTCATTCATTGAAAGATATCCCTAATTTTGATTTTGAAAATAGGTTAGTTTATGGTCAAAATATAAGTGGGGAAACTAGTTTGATCTAAACAAAACCATGAATTACTCCCATGTGGTGGTATCAAAGTTGAGGTTTATCTTGACCTTATTATTTTCCCACCAAGTTGATGCTTATCCAATAAGCTGATATGCTCCCCATACTACCTTAGTAACTTCTAAGTAATTATGGATCTCAAAATACTTTCCCATTTATATAAACTAGTATTTAACACCATCCCAATAACATAGCTCCATAAAATTTAGGAGGATTTACTTTCTTCATATCCCATGTTAGCTTTCCATCTACAAAAAATCATGTATGTTGTGAAAACTCTTCATGCCTATGCTCTTGCTGAGATTCATGTTGACTATGGTGCTCTTCAAGATCTTCATAATTATATTCATCAACATGTCAGTGCACTTCTTACTCTAAGTCTATGATTCGGTCCCTAGTTTCATGCATGATTACAAGGATCTGAACCAACTTCATAACTTGCTTTATGATAAATTTATTTGTATCTATTGGAGGGTTAGTTTTTGAAGTACCCTCACCTTTAGGTCTATTATGTGCCATTATCCTTTCTAGTTAATAGGATAATATGATTATGTTAGTGGACTCATTAAGTCTTCAAATTTAATCCTCTACTTTGATACCATAATGTAACCCCACTAGGCTTACATATAGTTAGTTTATTTTACACTAAATAACAAACTCCATTATATTGAAAAGATGTACCATTTATCTTTAACTAAATACATTAGATTAATATAACTATAATCAAAGATTTAATGTTGATATATTTAGATAATGATCACTTAATAATGTAATAATATAATTTTATTAATAAATCTTAGTATATTAATCATAGATACATATTTATAATTCAACCACTATTGATAAAATATCAGAACTTAAATAACCGTCCCTTCATGGATGGACAAATGATGATAGTATGAGAATAAATAATTATCAACTAGAACCCAAGTGATATAAAACAACTAATACATATATCATATCATAAATACAAATTTTATAACATGATATCAAGTAAAATAAGTCAACTAAATCAAACAGGTGAATTTACAATTTTATAACTATAAACATTACTTTGGCCAAAGTTTGATAAAGTTTTGTTATCTCTAAAATCAATAGAATTCACACATGAAACTCACATGGATTAGTGACACTAATAAAGTATGTGAATTCCATCTTGCCCACTTATTTAGTGTCTTTAATACTAGATTGGTTCAAAAATATAAAATACTAAAATCAACAGATTCCTTAAAGAGATTTCCATACTAAATGCCATATCCTATAGAAGTATAAGTAAATATCATAAACAAATATAATACATCATATTCATCATAATATTACAAAAAAATACTATTATATCACATCATAATAACCATTATTTTTTCCATTAATTCATATTTCAAGACAACATACCATAACAGGTAAAATCAAGTAGCATATGTATTTTATCTGAATTTGTAAATGCATGTTTGTATATAAATGACTTTCATCCACCAAATTTTATGTTTTAATCACATCATATATATATATATATATTATTTCAAAATAATAAAATATGTATCATCAATCCATCCATATAATAGAACATGGTTTAATATATCATAACCTAAGACATCAAGGAATGCATATCTATAGGTTTCCTTAACCCTTTAATTTCATTTTTAAGTTTTAACTCATTTAAGATAGTAAAAAAATATATTCATGCATTTATTTTCATTTAATATAGTTAATCATTATTTTATATATGTATATATATACATATCATTATTACTCACATTAAGAAATATCACATCATTACTATTTGCATAGTGTTGTCATTAATGTCAATCTGATGTCATAGTATGTTGACATATTATTGTTATTATTTTCATTTATTCCTAATGTGACAAGAGGTTTCTAGAAGATAGAATTATATAGGTCCAAGTGTCTCATATCTAATTGGTTAATTTTGTGAGAAGGTATGTGCAGGTAACATGGTGAAGTGAGTAATATTAGGCATGTAAGAAGTTTTTTGACATTATATGTGATTTATATTTATGTATAAAATACTTTAAAAGTGTTATAAGGTAGATTTTTGAGGATAAGTGCTTGATTAGCTTAAGCATAGTAATATCATGAAGAGACCTTGTGTGAAGGAAATGGCTTGGTTTCTTGGTGAGATGAGTGGTCTTAGGCACATGATAATATGTATTTAAGTGGGTGAGAATGGTAAGATGTCATATGTAATGAAATTTAAATTTTGAGCATGATAGTGAGGTGTTGAGATCATGAAAATAGACATGAAGGTCATGTGCTTGAGTAACTGAAGACTAGTCATGGTATGAGAATCCTTGTATAGAGAATTAAGAATGGTGGATTATTGAAATTGATGCATAGAGGCATAATATTTTGAATTATTTTAATTGATTATTTATATGAGTTTTTGGATCAATCATGATAATCTCAAGGTTAGGCTACAAAGTTAGGACTTATAAATCTAGTCTACAACTAGATCATTTCTAGACTCTACCTAGTCTAATAAGGAATCATGAGCTATTAAAAATACATATAAAGAAGGATTGAAATTATTTGAGAATGTGATATGTTGTTTTATCATGTGAGTGAAGTATTGATAGCTTTAAAATAGGTTTGAATGTCAGTTTCAAGACCTAATGTGACTTGTAGGTTAAGGCCTAGAAAGTAAAGAGAGACACCATGGCCTAATGGGGTATGAGGATTTGTTTACAAGGATAATATGGAAATGTGAGGATTTAAATAAGTTTTTAATGTTTTTTCAAGTATTTTGGCCAATATTTAGGTCAAAACTTGAATGTTAAGGAAAGAAAAAGTGTTTTGAGGTCTCTCATGTACATAGAATGAAGGGTTCCTAACCCAAGAAGAAATTTCAAGTATGCATTATAAAATGTAATGTAAGCATGGGAATATTATATATTAATTACATCTAGGTAAATTTCCTATCTCAAATTTTTAATAATTAGTTTCTAGAATGACGGGATAAGCTTTATAAATGATCATTAAGACTAGAAGATGGTTTAAAACCTCAAAGAACCCTAACAATGACCTGATGTGATAGATCTTGTTCAAAATAGACCAAAATGGTATAAAATGGATATATAAGTTTTTGGATAATGTAACTCTCTTAGGCACCTTCAGGTGTGATTGAGTCTTCAAGTGAGTAAGTGGACCCTATAATAAAGGCCTTATTTTTTAGAAATTTATTGTAGTAGATAGATTTGACCAAATTAAAGTATGTAAATCATTAGAGGATAAATATTGAGACTTGTATTTGATTTACAAGGTGGTTTTTGATAATTTTATATCCTTTAAATGTTCTAAACTGGTTATCCATAACAACCTATTGCTAACATGCCTAATGATGCAAACAATGAAAAACTAAGACATAAATGAGAATGTGATTAGAGATGTGTTATCATGGATTATGGATGAATATAGATACATGAATAATTTTTTTGATACTTTTATGACATGTTCATGTTGGATATAAGTTTTTGGGGTCAGTAAAAATGGTAAAAAAGTTGCTCATAAGTTGACCTTTCTAGTGCAGATGACATAGTGAAGGTGTAAACTTAGGATATTGGTCTACAAGATAAATATTTAAATTTTAACATATTTTAATTATATATAAATATGTTATAATTATATCATAATATATAAAATATACATCAATATTCTTTTAAATTTTCTACATAGGTGTTGAAGTTCATTATCACCATGACTATGTTTGAACATAAACTAGTAGATCTAGGTAATCAAGTTACAATGATAAGTTGGAGGATTTTTTTCCATAAGTTGAAGTATGTAATTCATATGATTTTTTTAATTTAGAATTTAAATACATATCCATACTTTTTATAATATTTTAAGTTAATTAAATCTAAAATGGGTTATTTGATTAAGGACTGTGAGAGAGAAGGTTAACAAATTGGTCTACAAAAATAATAGTTTCAATTAGATATTATGATATTTTTATTAGATATTTTTATAATGATGTTTTAGTCTCATATTATTTAATTTTAATCCCTTTAGTATATAATTTTATATGTAATAAGTTCAAGTTTCCATGACTATGTTTTGAGGCTAGTTCACAGTTCAAAGTAAGCATCTTACAAAGAAGAGTTTGAGCATGTATACCTTGAGTTGAAGTATATAATGGAATTTTTGATGACCCTGATGTCATGAGGTTTCTATAAATGTTATTTTTTTCTTTTTTTCATCAATTTTTTTTTATGCTTCATTTTTTCAAGACATATTTTATCTGTATGCACAGGCCTATTATGAATAGTGTTTTGAGAAGGGGTTCAAGTGGTGGTTGGACTTAAAATTTGTTGTAGACATAAAGTGAAGTTTTATAATGTATATTTGAGTAATATATGAAGTTATATTTTTTTTGTGGAGTTTTTAACCAATCCAATAAATACAAAGTGTAATGTGCTCTAATGAAGACCTAATTGAAATATGTCCCCTTAAGGCCTAAGAGAGAATTTGGTCTATTAAGTTCTAGCCAACCTAATGTATTAGTTGATTCATGTTTATAACATATTAGAATAAATATTCAAATAGTTTTCCAAGTGTGCAAGATTTTATGGACAACTAATGTGCATGATATCAAGTGACTTATATAAGAACAAGACTAATTAGGCCTAATTTGTGTGTTGTAAGAGAAGTAATTGAAAGAAAATGAAAGAGCACATTAAGGAGTAAAAGAAGGTCATGTAGACCATCATATGTGTTTATAGATATTTATGATCGTATAATAAAAGGTTTGAGTATGGATATCAATGTTATATGACCTAATTGGTCTTGAAGAGATCTAGTAGAGAGAACAAACCTAGAGGCAATTTTGAGAGTAATAAAAGTGTGAAGAGATGGAGAAGAGGACCATCATCTATTGAATATTACAAAAAGGAAAAAATATGTAATTTATAAATTTACTTGTCTTAGTGGGTTCTTATTCAAGATGTGGTTGAGTAGGTGTTGAGTCATTAAGGGAGTTTGTGTTTCCTTATAAGTGGGTGCTTACTAAAAACACTGTCATGTTGATGCTTATAGAGTAGGGTTGGTGCTTGAAGTTGAGTTGGGTGTTTAACTAAATTTGATCCATTAATTTATAAGAATGTTTTTCCAAGCTATGGTTAGTGTCTTTTATCCCCCATGAGGGTTTCCAACATACATGATGTGTCCATACTTTCTATGTGTTTATTCTCATAATTATGTTGCTAGACTAGTTGATATTACTCATATGATGATGTTAATAAATGAATGATTAAAATATTTATTGAAGTGAAATTAAAATTATATAAGGACATTGATTCACTCCCCCTCCTCTTAGTGATTGTATTACCATCAATTTGTATTAGAGTCCTTTGAGATATACCTAACAGCCTAAATTTGATCCTAAAAAGCTCAAATCAAGGATACTCAAACCTTAAAGGTCAATGGTCTACCAAAGAATCATGGTACTAGTAGAATGAAAAATAAAGAATAAGATTCTATGAAATCTTAGAATATGGATAATGGTTCATAAATCCACAAATCAGGAGACAAGATAGGTATTAGATCTGATGTGATTAATCAAAATAGTAATAATGAAGAGTTAACTGAGAACAAGAAGGATGCCAAGAAGGATGATGAAGAATCCAAGTCATAGGTCAAGCATAAGCCTAAAATTACATTTATAAATATTCAACCTTATGAGATTATGGATATTTGGGAATATCTTGAATTTATATTATTCTAGTGCCCTATGGAAGGGGTGATTCCATTAGGTTTCATGGAGACACTCATCAATAAGTGGAAGAATGATGGATGCTTGTTGAGCTTTGATAGGTATTGTATGTGAAGAAGTTATGAATACATGTTGAGAGGTATTTTTTTTGTATCTAGTTGTAGTTGTTCTTGATCTACATTATAGATGGCCTATGTGTTTTATTGTTTCATATAGTGATTAAGTTGTGAAAACAAATGGGGAGCATGATTTCTGAGATGTTTCATGATTTTATTTATTGAGCTAGTTATGAGAGAGAGTGTAATCTTAGTGAATTAGGCTAATGTGAAGTAGTTATTTTTAAACTAGTGTCTAGGTGAAGAACAAGGTTAGTTTAATTGGTATTAAGTTATGCCAATGTACATAAAAGTGTTACATTAATCAGAATTGTCATAAGATGTGTGAGTATGGAAGGCATAGGTTAGGTGTTAATAGTGTTCAAGTGGATTAGAGGCTTGAGTCTTGTCATAGCATGGTATAAGTATGAGAGAAATGATATGAGTAATATCTTCAAGGTGAGATTGTTGATCATTGTCTTCTCTATTTATTGTAATCAATAATTGATATCAAGATGCATCTTGTGAAGATGCATCTTGCATAAGGTGGATATCAAAGGTAAACAAATACAATTGGTAGAGTATAGTTTTTAGTGATCAGGTGCATGAAATAATTATCATGATGATATATGTGCCATGGTGGCTTAAGAAACATGAAGGAAAAATATTTATGATAGAATAATATCTGAGATGCCATATGGATGTGACATGAGTGATCTTCGATCTATCATGGAGGACTATATTGTTTCCTTAGAATAATACCTTTGATTGTAGATAGACCTAATAGATTATGTGGGAAAGTGTTATTTATAGAGATGGTTTATGCTCATAGGCATTGAGTGTGATTTATCTAGGCATTTAAATATGACATTTGGGTCATGTATAAAAAGTATATATGATAATAATGACATGGCTGTGTGAGATGAATATGATCAAAAAGATAGAAGTCTGGTATACATTAAACTTTGTGTTTTTTATAGACCCAATACAATAAGGGTTTTAATGATGGATCAAATATGGATTATGAAACTAACAAGATGATAGTATGAGTATTTATGGTGTGAAAAAATGTTAAAGGTCTAATCAAGAATGAAGGAGGTTATAATATATTTTTATTCATTGTGTGACTCAAAATATTTAAAGATAAAGGGGGAGTTAATCAAATAATTCATGAGCTTTACGAGCAAGTGCGTAGTATAAATAAGATATGTATAATCATGAGGATAAGTTGGATGTTTATGAATCTTGAACATAAAAATGAAGTTAGATATCATTCATCTCTATGGGATCAAGGTGCTTAAAGGAAGTAAATTAGTCTTCTATACCTAAGTCTATTTGATGATGATCTTTGTCAAATAACAACAAATGGGATATCCTAGTGAGTTTGAGTCATAATAGTCATGTCAAAGACAAGATGTATGGTCTTTTGATCAAAATTCCTTTAAATATTATAATTGATATAAGGTGGATCTTATTATTTCTAAGTTATTTTTCAGTTTCTAAGAATAGTTTCCAAATAATGAAATGAATGGTTTTATGAATTATAGTGCATATGATCTTATGTCATTGATGTCAAAGGGTGATAAAATCTCATGGAGAAAGACTAGTTTAGGGGAGAAAAGATTGATCAAATTATAATGTGTTTTGCCATCAATGACAAAGGTGGAATTTTTTGGCATAGTGTTGTCATTGATGTCAATCTGATGTCACTAATGTCAAAGTATATTGGCATAGTTTTGTCATTGTTATCATTGATTCTTGATGTGATAAGTAGTTGACATGAGAGATAAAAGTACATGTCTAAGTGTCTCATATATATTTGGTTGATATTGTGATAAGGTATGTGCAAGTATCAAGAATAGGTTAAGGCATCAAGGTGTCTTGTAAAGCCTTGTCTAGACCTTATGAGAAGGTATGTGTAGGTAGTATGGTGAAGGGAGTAAGCTTAGTCATGTAATAAGTTATTTGGAATTGTATGGGGTTGAGACATAGGTATATAAGCATTCATAAATGTTTTAATTTAAATCTTTGAGGATAAGTGATTAAATAGCCTAAGCATAGTCATATCATGAAGAGACCTTATGTGAAGGCAATGGCTTGGTTGCTTGGTGAGATGAATGATCTAAGGCATATGAGAAGTTATATGGAAGTGGGTGAGAATATTAATATGGCATGTGGAATTAGAATTAAAATTTTGAGCATGAAAATGAGGTGTTGAGAGCATGAAAATAAACATGAAGATCAAGTGCTTGAGTAACTTAAGACTAGTCATGGTATGAAAAGTCCTTGTAAGGAGGTTTGAGCATGGTGGATTAGGTAAATGGATGCATAGAGGTATAAAAGGATATATTATATAACTTGAGTAGGTATGTGAGGTGTTTATCACTCATGATAATCTCAAGGTGAGCCTATAGAGGTAGGGACTATAGATCTAGTCTACAACTAGATCATTTCTAGATTTTGCTTGGACTAAGAAGGAAACATGAGCTATTATCAAGACATATAAAGGAGGATTGACATTTTTTGAGTATGTGAGATGTGTGAGAATGTGAATGAAGTATTTACATATTTAAAAGAGGTTTGAGGTTCATTTTCAACACCTAATGTGATTTGTAGGTAAAGGCCAAGAGAGTAAAGAGAGAGAGAGATCATCACCTAATGGGGTATGAGGTTGTATTTCAAAGCATAATACAGACATGTGATAATTTAAATAAGTATTTAATATTTTTTCAAGTATGTTAACCAAGTTTTAGGTCAAAATTTGAAGGTTAAGGAAAGAAAAAAGGTTTTGAGGTCTCTCATGTGCATAGAATGAGGGTTCTCAGCCTGAGAAGAACTTTCAAGTGTTCATTAACATGTGTAACCACTAAGTGGGAACCCAATATTTTGGTATATTAGGAAGGTTATTAGATAAAATTTATAGTTATTAGTTTCTATAATGAGGGGCTAAGATTTATGAATGATCATTAAGATTTAAAGATGGTTTAAACCCTCACAGAATCCTAACAATGACTTGATGTGAAATATCATGTTCAAAATAGCATATAATGGTCTCAAATGGATAGATTAGTTATTTTATCATGTATTAAACTCTCTTAAGAACTTCCAAGTGTGATTAAGTCTTTAGGTGAGTGAGTGGACCCTATAAGAAAGGCATTGTTTTGTGGAAAATTATTATATAAGATAAAATTGACCAAGTCAAAATATGAAAATCATTGTAGGGAAAATATTGATAATTTTATTTTATTTCCATGGTGGTTTATAAGAAATTTATAGCCCTCAATTTTGATAAACTTTTCATCCAAGATAACCTATCACTAACAAGCCTAATGATGTAAATAGTGAGAAACCCAAGTAGAAGTGAGAATGTGATTAGGGATGTGTTATCATGGATTAGGGATGAGTCCAAATAAATGGAGATATTTTATAATAATTTTAATACATTTTAAAATTGTATATAAGTTTTTGGGGTTAGTAAATATGATGAAATTTTTTCTCATAAGTTGACTTATCTAGTGTAGATGAGATAGTGATGGTGTAAAGCTATGAGATTGGTCTGCAAGACCAACATTTTCATTTAATGATATTTTAATTCTATATGAATATGGTGTAATTATATCATAATATAATAAATATTTATCATGATTATTTTAAAGTTTCTACATATGTTTTGAATCTCATTATCACCATGACTATATTTGAAGGTAAACTGACAAATCTAGGTAAGCAAGTTGCAATGATGAGTTGGAGGCTTTTTGCCCTATTTTAAAGTATGTAATGCACATGGTTTTGTTTCATGGGACTTGAATTATCTATAAATAATTTTCATAATATTTTAATTTAGTGTAATATTTTATAATATTGAATCCAAAATGGCTTGATTGGTTGAATAAGGACTATGAGAGAGAAGGTTAACAAATTAGTCTAGAAGACTAATAGTTACCATTAGATCTTGTGATATTTTTATTTTTTATTGTTATAAGGATGTTTTAATATAATATTAAATAATTTTAATACCTTTAATATATTCTTTTAGATCACAAAATTTCAATTTTTCATGATTATGTTTTGAGGCTAATTGGCAATTCAATGTAAGCATCTTACAAAGAAGAGTTTGAGCATGTATACCTTGAGTTAAAGCATATAATGAAGTTTGTGATGACCATAAGTCATAATTTTTTAATATATGTGTTTTTTTTTCTTTTATTTTTCAGCAAAATTGTTTTTATGCTTTAGTCATTCAATACATATTTTTTGTGTATGCACAAGCCTATTGTGAATAGTGTTTTGAGAAGGGGTTCAACTAGGGGCTGGACTTGAAAGGAGTTTTGGACATAAAGTGAAGTTTTATAAGGTATATTTGAGTAATAAATGAATTTATCCTAATATATTTGTATTTTTTAATCATTCTAAAAAAATAAAGTGTAATGTGCTCTAATGAAGACACAATTGAAATAAGTCCCTTTAAGGCCTAAAGGAGAATTTGGTCTATTAAGTTATGGACAAACTAATGTATTGGTTTATAATGTTTTTATTTTATTATAAGACATATTTAAATACTTTTATAAGTTTGAAATAGTGTATGACTGGCCAAGGTGTGTGAGAGCAAGTGACTTATATAAGAACAAGACTAATTAGCATTAATTTGTGTGTAGTAAGAGAAGTAATTGCAAGTGAATGAAATAGCATATAGAGGAGAAAAATGAGATCATGTAGACCATTATAGGGATGTAGATAGATAGTTATGAATATATTATATAATTTTTGATTATGGATATCAAATGTCATATGACCTAATCAGTCTTGAAGATACCTAGTAGAGTGAATAGACCTATAGGTAGTTTTGAGAGTAACAAAAGTGTGTGAAGAGCTAAAGAAGAGGACCTATTGGCTAATTTTGGTCTATATATAAAAAATTTCCTAGATAGATAATTTTTTGGAAGTTTTGGATGGAATGAGTGGAGTAAAAGTAAAATAATAATATCTCATATTGCTTCCAGAGATTTTGAAACACTTTTAATAAGCTTAAAGTGTAATTTATCAATCTTTGAGAAGTAAGTCTTGAAATAGGTCTAAGATTTCAAGTTGAATAATACCAACAAGTTTTCATGAAATTTAAAGCATTCAAGGGCATGAATTAGGTTGCACAAAGTCTTAGAAGTTCATTAGAAGTCATATAAAGAGACAACACTTTATTGTGATTAAGTCTAGAGAGACTAGACCGTCATGGCACAACATGAAAAAATGAATATGTCAACTTGATTGTGCATTTAAGAATTATGCTTAGAAATTATCTCAAGGCCAAAATATCACATTCACATGAAGTTATTCATGCCTAAATTATGCTCTACAAATTTCATATCTTGATGTCTTTTTTATCTCAAGATATAAGTCTTTAAAGTTAGACTTACAGAGTGAAATGAGCATGAGGACATCAAGTTAAGGCCTTAAAAATTATTAATTTAAATTCAAATGTTCCTAAGGATAAATATGTTGATGAAAAGTGTCCAAATCTTGGGGGCTCAAGTGGAGGTCTAATAGAAAGTGGGAAAGGATGAAGTTAGTGAGCCTAGGTAGATATAGTGGCACACATCCAATCATATCAAAGAGATCAACAATGAGCATTAAGTCAAAAAGTTATAATAAACATGTTGATGACAAGTGTCAAGATCTCAGGTACCTAAATATAAATTTAATAATGAGCATTGATTAACATTGCTAGTGGGTCTAGGTAGATATAATGGATCATGTTTACTCATACAAAGTATATCAATGATGAACATCAAGTCAACATGATAGTGAATCCTCAAGAAAAGTGAGAGGGTGAAAATTGCATCAACCATGTTAGACTAGTAGAATATATATGGCTCATGTTCATTCATACAAAGGGTGATCTATGACAAGAGGTTAACAAGTCACCAAATTGCATAGATCTAATGGAGCATGTTAGACCATGTAGATTTAAGATCAATGGGTGACATTAAAATTCAAAGTGAGGAAATTAAAATAGAGGTAAAATTTGACTCAAGTTAAACCAAGGAAAATGTTTTAAAGGAAGCCATTGAATCACAGTCATGACCTCTATTAGAGGATCCAATACTTGCAAACTTGGTTTTCTTATGGTTTCAACATCATTTTTTATAAAGGGAGATCCTCATGTGTAGTGGATTGTCAATTTCCACAAGTTTTAGAATGATAATATGTTTTTTATACCTAATATGGTCCAAAATGAGCTAGGCAATCTATGGGTCTTCATCAATATAATGACTATATGAAAACTAATAATTTAGATTTGTTTTCAATCTATAATAAAGGTTAATGTCTAGGTTGGGGTAGATGTAGACATAAATAAATCATGGTGGAGTGTCTCATCCATTAAAATAATAATATATTCAAAAAATAACCACCAAAAGAATTCATAACATGTCTCTATCAGATTTAAGATATGATGATTTTATCTTCACAAGCAGGCCAAGTGGAAGATAATGTAAAGTCCCAAGATGGAGATTAGTAGTTGAAAGGTGGCTAGAAAATTTAATATATTTTTAAGTTACCTATGGTTTTCTCTTCATGAATAAGATCATGACTCATCACCTTTAGAAAACTTTTATCCTCTAGTGTGCTGCTCAATCAATGAATTGATTTGGAGGTTATTCGGTTAAAAGAAAGATCACTCAGCAATAGATAACTAGTGTTGATTTGATGAAAATGTGGTGGAGCATTCATTGAAAGGTGGTATCTCAATTAATTATTTATGTACTCATGCTCCCTCTTCTCTCTCCTTTTTCTCTTATATTACCTATTCTTTCCATTGGTAAGATCTCTCTCAGTTTGTAAAAGAAAAGAATCTCTTTTTTAATAAGAAATTCTCTCTCAATTCTAGAAGAGCACATAATCTCATTTGATAAGGCTAGACCCTATAAAAACTTGTATAAAATACCTCTTGAAGATAACAAATATTTTATTTACCTATCTCTTTCTTTTGAACTATGTTTAATAAGCATGTGCATGATGACATTGTGAAGGATAATCTTCCATGTACATTATCCTTCTTTCTTGACTATTTTAGGGTGTTTTCTTATTGATTGAAAGTTTGCATTTGTGTTTTTATACCACTAATGTATGATGGGTGTGAGTCTTAGACTTCATCTTAGCTTCATTAATTATTTCTTGAACCTAATGTATGAAATATTTATGTAAATAGCTATATTTTGAGATTGTGTGAGCTAGTACTATCTTATGTTTCTTCAATGTATATTCCATGCTTGTGTGAATTCTCATTTAATTTTTGCATTAAAATTTTATATTTCTTAGGATCCCATTTCCCCCTTTCTAATCCTTTTCTCAGTACAAACATTAGTATAGGTGATCTATAAGGAGGAATCCAACCTTCTTTGGAGGTTCAACCCCACCATAGGTAACCCACAACCTAGGGTTATTTCAGTAGTTTAGTTCAATTAGAGTGAGCCTAAAGAAACCTCTCCAAGGGTAAAAATTGATGATACAATAGTTTTTGACACACTTGGTAGGACATAGTTCAAATAAGGTTGGTCAAAGTTTGATGTTTGACCAATTTACAATAGTGATAGCTTCCATGTAACAACATTTGGTGACTCAAAAATAAGATTCAACATTTTGGTAGTAGAGTAGTAATTACCTCTCATGATAAATGTGACTACAAGGTCAAATTATAGGGGTATTACCTTTGAATTCATTGAATTGCCTTGAACTTAGTAAAAGGATTAATATTTGCTAATACACACCCTTATAAAGGTAACTTTGTTCCTATGTTAATTATAAGGCCTACCCCTATAAGAAGATCTTTATTTAACCCTTCCACTATCATGGCAACCTCTATATATTTTCCTTTTATGTGCTTTAATGGCCAACATCCTCTAGACCTCACTCAGTATGATCCTCTTCTAGTATTAGCTCTCAAAAGTATAATTTATTTTAATAGATATCAAGCTATAACCCCTTCTGAACACCTCATGGATATAGCCAAATTCTACAACATTCATGATATCAATGAGGAAAATTTAGCAATTAGGTTATTATCCATATCTTTCAAAGGTAAATCCCTAGATTGATATAGAATACTTGTTGCTAATTCTGTTACATCATGGGACCAATTAGGAGATGTATTGTGTAAGATATTTGAGGATAAAAGTTACCATTTTTCACTTGTAAAGAAATTAATCATAATTAAAAGAGCCCCTCATAAAGTTATGCAAGACTTCAACACAAGGTTCTAAAATACATGGGATAGAATCCTAGTCTCTATTAGGCATAACCCTAACTTCACCTTCCTATACTATTTGAAGGCCCTAAAAAATAACATTATAGTAATGATCTAGTATATGGGAGGAAACACATTTCCAAATGCATATGAAGTGGTAATAAGAGTATAAAATTATCTAGTGTAGGCTGGCAAGCTTACACCTAGACCACCAATGCCTTTATTCCCTAAGATCAGACCATCCCCTATTTATATTCTTCCCCTTTATGTCATTCCTCCTATACCTATAATTGATTATATACCCTCACCTAAGAAATAAAAGGATTTCACTAATAAATCTAGTGATTCATCAGAACATAAAAAACATTCAAGAGCTTAAGAGCATGTTCCAATACTTAGGAAATGAAGTAGTGAATGTTAAGAGGAAACACAATTTTAATAGGCCTTACCAAGCCTCATATCAAACTTAACAACAGTACTATCAATATAATATGCCACTATACAAAGGAAACTTCTAAGGCCAAGGCGAAGGCCAAAGCCAAGGACAATGACAACCTATCTAAAATAGATGAAGTATAATCCAAATAATGCAAGCACTTCCAACACCTTGGTCTCTATTCAAAATAATTTTTTTCAAGAAGCTAAGGTTACCATGCCTTAGAATCAATATTTTTGGAAATATATTGTCCTAAACACTAACTTCAACCAAAATTTTAATTATTAATGGTAGAAAGCTACCAATTATGGGTACAATTAAGCTCTTATGGCTCAGAACATATAGGCACCCATTATGACAAAACTAGAAGAGCCTCAATAAGGATAATTACTTGATCAAGGACTAAACTAGTTAGTTGATATAATGGTGAATTATGAGAAATAATAGTGTTATGTACTCAATCAGTAGGCTAGTTCTAGCTAGGCATAAATTCTAGTGGTAACAAATACAAGGTTCAATAGGAGGAACATAGCTGGCAGTCAGGAAGTAGTCAAATAGCTTCATACCATTACTCCTTCAATATCAAATCCAAACTAAACTAACTTTATTCCAAATGTTTCAATACCTTCAAGGAATCAAAATTAGGGGAATGCCTTTGTTCCCTAAAACTCATAAATTTAAATTATAGTTGTGGCTCCCAAAGCACACCAAAGGTTGTTGGTTTACCCATCAAAATTATAAAACAAATGAAAAATTCCAATGTGAGTGTGATAATGTGGGATATTCTCTCTATGCCTGGTCAGGTAGACATCCTCTGAGAAGGGTTGTTAAAAATCAATGTTTTTGAGAAACCACTAGTTAAGGAGAATGTGGTTCTCACCGATGTAACCAAATGACCTAGTTAAGGGAAATTATGTAAGGTGGTCAAACCTACTCACTTATACATTTTAGTGATCATTGGTGACTCTTTAGTACACAATTTCTTGGTAGATATTAGGGATAACACCTTAGTAATGCTAAAGTTTATAGCAGACCAACTTGGTCTAAAGTATGATCCCCAATCTAAAGGAGTGTTACAGCTAGATGGTTCTTCTACCAAGCCATCTAACATAATCAAATATCTCAACTTTTCCATACATGCTTGTCTTAGTGTTTTAGTGGTTCAAGATGTATTGATCCTTGATGTACCTCATTTTTCCTTATGCCCATCTAGGGAGTTTACTAAAAATATCAGAGGTTATCTTATAGTAGATTGGTCATACATGGTATTTAGAATAAAATATGGAACCAAGGTATCTATCAAGGTTGAGCCCATTAAACAATTCCATATAGAGTATTATGGGATACACAACATAATCCTTAATTACATGATCCTTGATGAGGATGAATTCACAATTGGTTAAGAATTAAACACTCACCCTAAGGAGATACCAAAAATATTCTTGGATGAACTATGTAATGGAAATCATTTAGTTGATTCCTTAGAAGGAGTTGAAGAGAGGGGCATGGGTTTATAATACTTACATGAAGAGAATTATTCCATGATATCCCTCATTAGACCTCAAAATAATCCTAGTGGATTATGAAAATTGTTCTTTAATGGTTTAAGAAGCAAACATAGAGTGGGTGTAGGTGTAATGCTAGTATCCCACTCTAATGACAAGTATTTCTCTTCTTATAGGTTCCAATTCAATTTCTCTTGAAATTTAGAAAAGTATGAGGGTCATATCCATGGCCTTCAATGGGCTAGTAAGAGAGGGATCAAATAATTCCAAGTTCATGGGGATAGTGAGTTCATAGTAAACCAAGTTAGAGGCTACAATATCACCAAGAACCCTTTGATGAATTATTAAAAACATAGAGTGTGGGACATAATTGAGTATTTTGAGGCCTTTAACATCTAAATAATTCCAAGGAACCAAAATGGACATTCTTATATGTTGGAAACCATAAGAGCTAAATTTGATATCCTAGATGAGTTGAAAAAGACCAAAGTGCAACCATATATCAAAGTGGTAGTGAGACCATGAATGCCAAATAATGAAGCTCATTGGTAGGTTTTTTGAGAATAATAAGCAAATTGCCTATTTTTTGCATCAAAAGGTATACTTCTCCTACATAACCAAGAAAAGCTTTAATATTAGTATGAGGAGAAAATAGTTTAATTGAGATCCAATAATATTCTTAAAGGGCTTGTCACCCTTGAATGTATTTTACATGAAGTAGATCATATGAGAAAATACAAGGTAGTGATGTCAACCAATGAAGAGAACTATGAGAGATTCCTTATCTTTAATGAAAAGATCCTTAAGTTCGGAAAGGTAAGCATTAAAGCTAAAAGGCATGCTTACATATAACTTTGTAATGAGTATGTAGACATCTTTGCTTAGGAATATAGTGACCTAAGAGGCTTGGATCCCAAATTAGTCCAACATACTATATACTTAGAGGCTAATGACAATCTTGTTAGGGAAAAGTAGAGGCCTTTAGACCCCAAAATTAAAGAGCTTATGAGGAAATAATTTTCCAAATTAATTAAATCCAAGATCATCTTTGCCATTAAGCACTCCTCATCGGTAACCAATTTAGTACCTGTGAAGAAGAGTGGGAAGATCAGATTATGTGTTAACTTTAAGGATCTAAATAGGGTATATTTGAAATATCACTAACCCTTACCATCTATATATTAACTCATTTAGATAGTTACTAGTTTATAACATTTTCCCCTTTTGTATGGGTATTTAGGATACAACTAGGTGATGATAAGAGATGAAGATCAACATAAGACTACCTTCACCACCAAGTGGGGAATGTATGATTACCAAAACATTCCTTTTATACTTTAAAATTATGGGACCACTTTCCAAAGATCCATGGACATGGCTTTCTAAGGGTTGATGAATTAGATGGTACTAGTTTACTTAGATGCCATCATAGTTTTTTATAAGAAGGCTAGTGAACACATGGACCATCTAAGGTTTATCTTCCAAATATGTAGAGATTATGGGATATATATAAATACCAATAAATGTGTGTTTTTTATTCATGAAGGTAAACCTTTAGGTCAAATTATTTCAAAGGAAGGACTATCCATTGACCCTGACATAATAAATGTTATCTCAGCACTATCTCTACCCAAGAACAAAAAAGGAATAAAGATATTCCTTAGGAAAATAAAATTTGTGAGAGGGTTTATACATGGTTTTGAAAACTTGGTAAAACCCATCACTACCATGATGAAGAATAGCCAAGTGTTTGTTTGGTTAAATGAAGGTAGAGCAACATTTGAGGCCATCAAGCAAGCCATTGCCTAAGCACCCTCACTCATGAATCCTAATTTATCAAAGTATTTCATATTATACACCTTTACTAATGTTGAAAACATATGAACTATGTTGATGTAGAAGAATGGTGAAGGACTTGAGCAACCAATTGCCTTTTTCAATCAAGGGTTGGAGGGATATGAGGTGAGGTACACTTTTATAGACAATAAGTTTATTGGATATTTGAAAAGACTCAAAAATTTCAAACCAATTATATCAAATATTAAGTTTAATCTTATGGTGTCTCATCCTAAAGTGAGGTAATTTCTCCTCAATAAAGATTTGATTGAGAAAAGAGTAGGCTAGATTACCAAGATCATGGAGTATGATGTGGAAATCAAAGTCATCAAGATAATAAGAGGTAAAGGCTTGTTTGAAAATATGGTGGGTGACCTTCAAGAAGATAAAGAATCTATTTTGGTGACATAAGACAAATTACAAATAGATGAACCTCCACTTCTTAATATATGGATACAAGATATGACACATTTCTTGATGATAGGATAATGCCCCCAAGGGTTGGACTAAGCAAAAAGAAGATATTTAAAGCTTTAATCCATACCTTATGCATTACTTGAAAATTCTATTTTTTGAAAATATCTGAATGGGGTAATTCTTAGGCGCATTGATGACAATAAAGTGACAAATCTTTTAGAACAGTTCCATGATGTGCCTATAGGGGTAATTTTTTCCAAGAATAACAATAATAAAGGTAATGAGATCTATCTATTATTGGCCTAGAGTTTTTAAATATGCCTATGAATGAGTTGTAAAATTCCAAAAGTGTGCTTTATTTTTAGGAAAGTAGAGATTAGTAGCCCTTCCACTCAACCTAATCTAGGTGGATTCACCCTTCATACAATGGGGGTTTCAATTCATAAGGATGATAAATCTACCTTCAAGTATAGGAAATAAATGGGTGCTCACTACAACTTACTACTTCACTAGGTGGGAGGAAGCAATTGCCTTGAAATAAGCTAATTAAATAATAGTATTAGATTTATATGAAAATATAGTAACTAGGTTTGGTGTCCTGACTACTATAATTTAAGATAATGCCTTAACATTTATGGGCATGAATACAAGTGAATGGGCACTTAAGCTAGGCATATACTTTAGCACATCCTTAAATTAATATCCCAAGGTAATGGATTGGCAAAGTCCACAAACAAGAACTTGTTAAATTTTATCAAGAGGACCATGGAAGAGAATCAAAGAGTGTGGCATACAAAGCTAAGGATAATCTTATAGGTTGATAGAGTGACTCCCAAAGCTACCATTATCAATTATCCATATATCCTTATATATGAAATGGAAGCCAAATTGTCCATTTCTATTGAAATTCTTGAATTGGATTTATCCTATCAGCTTGATTTAATGTAGAGTGAGCCTATGAATGTGAGGATGATAGAGCTCATTGAGCTTGAAAAAATTGGGGACCTTGCAATGAAGACATTAGAGTTACATCAAGATCAAGTCAAGAAAACCTTTGATAAGAGAGCCATAAAAAGGGACTTCAAGGATAAGGACATAGTCCTCAAATGGGACTCAAATAAATCCAATCCAATAAACCAAACCAAGTTTGATATCTTAAGGAGTGGTCCTTATTTGATTTATAGATGTAAATAACATAATGCTTTTCAGCTTGGCCAACTAGATGGAGAGGTATTACCCATCCCATTCAATGGAATTCATTTAAAGCTATGTTATTAGATGAGTTTTAATCTATTTTATGATATTGTAACATATTAGAGTAGGTTTCTATACTTTACTCTAAGTACCTTGTGCACATTTCCTTTTAGTTGTGTGTTAACTTTCATTAAGTGACTTGGGCACAGTTATTTGTTTTTTTATTTTGTTCTTCTTTACTTCAAGAGAAATTTTTAGAAAGGGTCAACCTTATATCAATCTCACAATAGTTTTAACTGAGAGAAAATACTTGAGACTCTAGATGCCCAATGTATTAGTTAAGGTCACTAGTCTTTGCATAGTAGGCACAAAACCCTAGGATGTCACCAAAAATGTTGGCCAATTTTGGCCTACACATAGAAATTTACCTAGATAGATAATTTTTTGGAAGTTCTAGATGGAATACATGGATAAAAAGTAAAATAATACCTTGTATTTCTTACAAATCTTTTAAAACACTTTAAGCAAGCTTAAAGTGTAATGTTTTGATCTTTGAGAAGCAAGTCTTGAAACATGTCTAAGATTGTGAGGTGAAGAAGACCAATAGGTTCTCATGAAATTTAAATCATTCAAGGGCATGAATTAGGTTTCAAAAAGTCTTATAATTTTATTGGAATCCTTCTAAAGAGACAATAGTTTCTTGTTCAAGTTTAGAGAGACTAGACCATCATGGCACATCATACATAAATGAATAGGTTAGCTTGATTGTGCATTTAATAAGTATGATTAGAAAGTATCTCAAAGACAAAATATCAAATGGACATGAATTTATTCATGCCTAAATTATGATCTATAAATTTCATATCTTGATGTCTTTTCTATCTCAATATTAAAGCCTTTAAAGTTAGACTTATAGAGTGAAACAGGCATGGTGACGTCTAGTTAAGGCCTCAATAAATAGCTACTTAAATTTAGATGTTCCTAAAGATAAACACATTGATGAAAATTTTCCATATCTTGGGTACTAAATTCAAGATATAAAAAAGAGTGGAAAAGGATGAAGTAAGTGGGCCCAAGTAGATCTAATGACATGTGTTCAATCATATTAAAGAGATCAATGATGATCATTAAGTTAAAAAGTTAGTGTAAACATGTCAATGAATAGTGTCAAGATCTTGGGTACTTGAATCTAAATATAATGGTGAGCTTTAATTAATAGAGTCATTGGGTTTAGGTAGATCTAATAGAGCACATTTACTTGTATAAAGAAAATTAATGGTGAGCATCAAGTCAAAAGGTTAGTGAATCTTTAATATAAGTGAGAGGGTGAAAAATGTCTCAACTAAGTTAGACTGGTAGATATATATATATATATATATATATATATATATATATATATATATATATATATATATATATATCATGTTCATTCTTATAAAGGAAGATCTATAGTGAGTGAGAGGTTAATGAGCCAACAGATCTTATAGATCCAATAGAGTGTGTTAGCCATGGAGACTCAAGATCAATGGCTAACATTAAGATTGGAATATAGGGACTTCAAATATATGTCTAAATTGACTCAGGTTAAACTAAGGTAAATATTTCAAAGGATGCCATTTAAGCTTAGTAAAGACCTCTATTAGAGGATCCAATGCATGCAAAC
This sequence comes from Torreya grandis, assembly GCA_037957365.1. Classification (NCBI taxonomy): domain Eukaryota; kingdom Viridiplantae; phylum Streptophyta; class Pinopsida; order Cupressales; family Taxaceae; genus Torreya; species Torreya grandis. The sequence goes on from JARHVA010008218.1 coordinate 324,830, forward strand.
ATAGTTTTATTATGGTTTCAACATCATTTCATGAAAAGGGAGATCCTCATGTGCAGTGGATCCTTGATTTCCATAAGGTTTAGAAGTAGAATGTGTCTATTTATGCCTAATATGGTCTAGAATGAGATATGTAATATATGGGTCTTCATCAATGTAATGAATATACCAAAACCAATAATTTGGTTTGGTTTTCAATCTATAATAAAGGTCAATATCTAGGTTGGGATAGATGTAGACATAAATAAAGCATGGTGGAGTGTCTCATAATTTGACATAGTAATAGCTCTAATAAATAGCCACCCAAATCAAACATAACATGGATTTGTTAGATTCAAGATACGAATATTTTGTCTTCACAAGCAGGCTAAGTGGAAGATAGTGTAAAGTCCCAAGATAGAGATTTGAAATTTGAAAGCTAGATGGAACATTTAATAGTTTTTTAGGGTGACTTACATTTTCTCTTCACAAAAAATATTATGACTCATCACCTTCATTATAATATTTTCCTCTAGTGTGTTTCTCAATAAATGAACTGATTTAGAGGCTATTGGGACAAAATAAATATCATTGATCAATAGAAAACTTGTGTTGATTTGATGAAATAATGGTAGAGAATTCATCAAAAGGTGGTTGTTTAATTAATTATTTGTGTACTCATGTTCCCTCTTATCTCTCCCTTTTATCCTATATTACCCATTTTTTCCATTGGTAATCTCTCTCTTAGTTTTTAAAATAAAAGACTCTCTCTTTTGATAATAAATTCTCTCTCAATTATATAAGAGCAAAGACTCTCATGTGATTTTGATAGACCCTATCAAAACATGTATGAAAGACCTCTTAAATAATATAAATATTTTATTTACCTATCTCTTAATTTTGAACTATTTTTAGTAATATTGTGCATGATGACATTGTGAAGGATAATATTTCATGTCCATTATCATTCTTTCTTGATAGAGTGACTCCCAAAGATACCATTGGTAATCTCTATAGATCCTTGTATGTGGAAGGGAAACCAAATTTCCTATTTCTCTTGAAATTTCTACATTAGATTTAGCCCATCAGATTGAGTTAATGGAGAGTGAGCCTATGAATTTAAGGATGATAGAGTTCATTGAGATTTAAAAAAATAGGGACCTTGCAATGAAGACATTAGAGTCACATGAAGTTAAAGTCAAGAATGAATTTGATAAGAGATCCATAGTAAGGGACTTTAAGGAAGGGGACCTAGTTCTCACATGGGACTCTAATAAGGCCAAGCCAAGGAGCCACACCAAGTTTGACAACATATGGAGTGGTCCTTATTTGATCCATGGATGCAAATAAAATAATGCTTTTTAGCTTGCCCAACTTGATGGAGAGGTAATACCCATCCCAATCAATGGAATTCATTTAAATATGTTATTAGATGATTTTGTATCTATTGTATGATATTATAACTTATTAGAGTAGTTTTATACGCTTTCCTCTAAGTGCCCTGTATACATTTCATTTCAGTTGTGTGTTTCCCTTTCACTAAGTGCCTTGGGTATAGTTGTTTGTTTTGTTTTTTAATTCCTATTTAATTCAAGAGGAAGTTTTATAAAGGATCAAACTTTTGTCAATATCACAATATTTCACAATATTTCTATCTAAGAGAAAGGACTTGAGATTCTAGATTCCTAATGGATCAATCAAGGCCACTAGTCTCTGCATAATAGGCATACAACCCTAGGATGTCACTAGAAATGCTAGCCAATTTTTGCCTACATATAGAAATTTGCCTAGATAGATCAATTTTTAAATGTTATAGATGGAATTCATAGAATAAAAATAAAATAATAATATCTCATATTGCTTACAAAGCTTTTAAAACACCTTAAGAAAGCTTAAAGTGCAATTGTTGATCTTTGAGAAGCAAGTCTTGAAATAGGTCTAAGATTACAAGGTGAAGAAGACCAATAGGTTCTCATGGTATTTCAATTATTCAAGGGCATTAATCAATTTGAACAAGGTCTTATAAGTTCATTAGAATCCTTGTAAAGAGATAATTGTTTCTTATGCAAGTCTAAAGAAACTAGACCATCATGACATGTCACGTAGAAATGAATGTGTCAGTTTGGTTGTGCATTTAATAATTATGATTAGAAAGTATATCAAGGTCAAAATATCACATGGATATGAAATTATTCATGCCTAAATCATGTTCTAAATATTTCATATCTTGATGTCTTTTCTATCTTAAGATATAAGCCTTTAAAGTTAGACTTACAGAGTGAAATAGACATGGGGACATCAAGTGAAGGCATCGATAAATAGTCATTTAAATTCAAATGTTCCTAAGCATAAAAATGTTGATGAAAAGTGTTGAAATCTCTAGTTCTGAAGTCAAGATCTAATAATGATTGGTCAAGGATGAAATTAGTGGGCCTAGGAAGATCTAATTACATGTGTTCAATCATTCTAAAGAGATCAATGATGAGCATTAAGTCAAATTTTGTGTCGATGAAAAGTTTCAAGATCTCAGGTACCTGAGTCTCAACCTAATATTCAACTTTAATTAATAGAATTAATGGGTCTAGGTAGATCTAATAAAGAGAATTCATTATTACAAAGCAAATCAATGGTGAGCATCAAGTCAAAAGGTCAACAAATCTTGAAGATAAGAGAGATATATAATGAGTAATATGTCAATGTGTCATGGAATCTTATAGATCCAATAGAGTGAGTTAAACCATGTAGATTCAAGATCAATGGCTAACATTAAATGTCAAAGCTATGGATTTGAAATAGAGGTTGAATTTGACTCAGGTTGAAATAAGGAAAATGTTTCAAAGGACACCATTGAAGCTCAATTGAGACCTCTTTTGGAGGATATAATGCATACAAACTTGGTTTTCTTATGTTTTCAACATGATTTAATATAAAGGGAGATCCTCATGTGTAGTAGCTTCTCAATTTCTACAAGGTTTAGAAGTAGAATGTGTCTAATTATACATAATATGGTCTTGAATGAGCTATGCAATCTATGGGTCTTTATTGATATAATGACTATACAAAAACCAATAATTTGGATTAGGTTTCAAACTATAATAAAGGTCCATGTCTAGGTTGGGGTAGATACAGACATAAATAAATCATGGTGGAATGTCTCATATTTTGACATAGTCATAGCTCTGACAAATAGCCACCCAAAGTAGACAACATGGCTCTATCTAATTCAAGATATGAATATTTTGTCTTCACAAGTAGACCAAATAGAATATAGTGTAAAGTCCCAAGATGGAGATCTAGTAGTTGAAAGGTTGTTGGAACATTTAATATATTTTTAGGGTACCTAAGGGTTTCTCTTCACAAACAAGATCATGACACATCACCTTTGGTAAAATCTTATCCTCTAGTGTGTTTCTCAATCATTAAATTGATTCAGAGGATATTGGGACAAAAGAAAGATTGTTGATCAATAGAGAATTAGTGATAATTTGATGAAAAGGTGGTGGAGAATTCATCAAAAGGTGGAAAATCAATTAATAATTTATGTACTCATGTTCCCTCTTTTCTTTTCCTTTTCTCCTATATTACCCATTTTTTTCATTTTTAATCTCTCTCTTAGTTTTTTAAAAAAAGACTCTCTCTTTTGATAAGAAATTCTATCTCAATTCTAGAAGAGTAAAGACTCTCATTTAATAAGACTAGACCCTATAAAAAATTATATGAAAGACCTCTTAAACATAACAAATATTTTATTTACCTATCTCTTTATTTTTAACTATGTTTAGTAAGAGTGTGCATGATCACATTATGAAGGAAAATCTTCCATGGCCATTTCCTTCTTTATTGACTATTTTAAGGTGTTTTCTAGTTAATTGTAGGTCTACATTTCTATTCTTTCTACCATTAATTTAAGCTTGGTGTGAGTCTTAGAATTCCTCTTAGCTTCATTCATTTATTTCTAAACCTCATGTATGAAATACTTATGCAATTATCTATATTTTGAGATTGTGTGAGCTACTACTATCTTATACTTCTTTAGTGTATATTTCATGCTTATGTGATTTCTCATTTAATTTGGTCCATCACCCTTTTATATTTTTTAGGAACCCTATTTACCCCTTTATATCCCTTTTTCCCTATGTAAACATTAGTATAGGTGATCCATCAAGAGGAATCTAGACTTCTCTAGAGGTCCAACCCCACCATAGGTGGTCAACCCATAGCTTGGGGTTGTTCCAATAGTGCAACTCAATAGTGAGAGCCAAAAGAACCATCTCCAAGGGTAAAAATTAATGTTACAACATTACCATCATTTATTGAAGATTGAAATAAGGACAAAACATGGAAGGTATAATTCTACTTGGCTAAGTGGGTACTTGGTCAAGAGGTAGTTGAGTTGGTGCTAAGTCATTAAGGGGGTTGGTGCTTCCTTGAAATTTGGTTCTTGCTAAAGATACTATCAAGTTTATGCTTGATAGTTTGGGGTTGGTGCTCCAAATTGAGTGGGTGCTCAACTAAATTTGATTCATTACTTTATAGGACTATTTTTCCAAACTATGGTTAGTGGGTTTTATCCCCCATGAGGGTTTCCCACATAAATGATGTGTTCATACCTGATATGTATATATTCTCATAACTGTGTTGATAGACTAGATGATATTGATCATATGATGATATTTTTTTATGAATGATTAGAATATTTACTGAAGTGAAAGTAAAATTATATAAGGACACTGATTCACCCCCTCTTAGTGATTATATTACCATACATTACATTATTAATGTCATGAATAGATGAATATATATGTATAACATATTTAATTCAACCTATTAATCATAACAAATCTAGTTCTTTTCCAAAATCATACCAAAAATTAAAATCTATAATATGAGTGCGGTAATATACTCAAACATTTAGCAGTCATCATTTAAAACTTGTATACTTTGAACATAAATATAAGTGTAATCATATAGATATACTCATAGATGCATTCATTTATATGATTATACACACACAAAAATAGATATATGAGTATATACATACCTATGTGTTATATTAAACTCATTCCTAACCTCTAATGTATATATATTCTCATTTATATCTATACAAATTATATAAACATTCAATATAAAAAATACACAAAATGAATCAACTCAGTCGTAGTATATTTATATAACCATTTGAACGCAAATACACTAAAACAAATTCATTACATCCCAATAATATTTTTTCAAAGAAAAGTTTACCTTAGGTACTCAACCCACTCTAAATCACTATACTAATTTAGTCCTCTTTTATAATTTTCAATTATTTATAAAAATCTAAAGGAATGTTGCAGTTTCCACATTCCTATATTTTCAAATAAGGACTGAATCAACCATTTTGACAACATCAATCATACCTATATAAATTAATACCAAAATATGGGTTCCATAACCAACCCTATTTTTCCTTAATATATATTTATGAAAATATTTTGAATGCAAAACTTTTGAATAAAAAATATATCCTAAATGGTAAACTTTTTCAAGACATTTCCTGTAGCTATTCAACCTAATTTATATAACATCAAAATACAAACTCACACACAACCATATTTTAAGAATGAAATTTCATTTATTTAAAAATTATGTGGTCAAACTTGAAGACAAATCAACCCTATATAAATAATATATTCCCAAATACTATCAGTCATTTTACCTATCTATCAGAATATGAATAGAACTTAACCACCAAAAATAACATTGTATTGTTTACCATAAGAATATAAGGTTAAATCAATAACTTTCATCATGCCTATATTTTTCTAAAATAATAAAATATTTGACCCCTATTATTCCACATCAACTGAGCTTAATGTAAAAACCCACATCTTCTAAAAACCACTAAAACTCATATTGACAAGGTTTCCTTTTCAAGGATCAATTATATACTTTTACATAGTTTTATCAAGGGTCATGTTATTTCTATAAATTCATTATAATAACACAAAAAAATCCCACTAAAACCCTTATATAGTTATTTTGGGTATTTGACAACAAAATTTACACAACCATTTAGGATGAGGGTTAGGGTTTACATTTTTGGCCCTATGGATGGGCTGAGCACATCCCCATGGTCGAATATGTAACCCCCCTTTTTTTAAAGTTTCATTCAAATGTAAATGATAAACCCCATTTAATAAATTTATCATTTTGGGATTAATAAATCAATTTTTATAGTATAAAAAAATCAAACAAAAGCCTCAACCTAGTAGAGTAGTCATGACTATGACAAAATACTTTTACTTATTCCAAATCTCCCCACTATCTAATGTGAGTGTCATCATCCCCCCAAAATTTCTCCCCCTCTCTTTTTTATCTTTATGAATACTTATGGTATACCAATGTCCACTAAGACTACAATCAACTTTGGTGTATCCATAATAAACTCTTAGAAAATATTCTTGATTCCACAAACAAGCTTGAAAAATTATTGGCACGGATACCAAACTCTTATCCACTATCCATAACTCTAACATTAAAACCCTAATTAGAAATAATCACTAAAAAAATAAATGATCACATTGAATTCAAATTACCCACATATATCATGCAAAGAGTCATAGTTTGTAGGTATTTTGACATTTAAAAAAAATCATGCATAATCCAACTTTAGTCTAAGATTTTAATATTACTTAACATTATGCTCTTTCAAATATTACTAATAGAATCCAATTTTAATCACTATAATACAATAATTAAGTCTAAATATTGGTCATCAATTATTCAAATCATTCAAGTCACTTTTTAGATAACTATGTATTTGATATAAACTAATATGTCTTAGGGTTTAATTGTAATCCATCTATTAAAAAAATGTGTTTTTATAAACAAGCCATTAATAACCTACAATGAAAGCTATAATTATGATTAAAAATCATATAAAATATAGTTGTAGATACTATAAAATAACTATATATAAGTTTTGACCTCATATTTACAAGCACAAAAAAAAGGTTGGAGTAATGTATAAAGACAAAAATCAACCATAATTAAATGCTAAATTCATACAAAAAACTAAATTAAAACTTTGATTCCATATCAAATCTATAAACAATTATCAAATAGCCTCTACCTTATGTGGTGTGTGTAGGGTTCGCCTTTAAATTATTTCATCTCCCACTCATCCCCATTTGCTCCACCCTCTCTGGTGATACTCTTCCTCCATCATTTTGGATGGTGGAGCTTGATCTTATTATAATGGCCAGTTCCTAAAATCGGGGGGGGGGGGGGGGGAGGGGGGGGGGGGGGGGGGGGGGGGGGGTGGGGGGTATGGGGGACAATGCCTCCTGACTAGGCAAAATTTTGTGACAAATACATTGTAAAATATTGTAATTTCATAGTAAATCTAGACCATTCACTATTAGGTCATAGATCTAATAGTAAAAATTATGTTGGTATAATTTTTCCCTAACATGTAACCCTCTTTTAGATATGAGGGCATTGTAATCATGATATAACATTGTGTGTGAGTGAAGAGGAGATTTTAGTGGATGTATTATAGGTTTATCCCTTCATTTGTTGGATTGAATAAGAGATGAACTAGTTGTTTCCATGGACATAACCCATTTTTGGTGAAACACATTAGATCTGTGTTTCCACTATGTTATGTTTTCTACATTTTATTTATGTATTTATTTTACTAATATTGTTCTACATTCCATATTCTCAATAACTATTATCAAAGCTAAAAGTTATTCTTGCAGATAAGCTCATAAAAAAGAGGGTTACTAGTTTGAGTGGGGTCAATGATGGAAGAAGGCAAGTTTAAGGTAGAGAAGTTCAATGACCAAAACTACCAGCTATAGAAGATGTAAATGGAGAAGTACCTATATCAAAATTATCTTTTCCTACCATTAGGTGGAATAAAAAAGAAGCTGATGACTATAAATTTTAAGATTAGGAAGTTCTTGATAGAAGAGGACTATGAATAACATGGTTGTGCCTAGAAACATTAGTGGCCTTTAATATTTCAAAATAAAAGATAATAGTGGATGTGATAAAGGTATTGGATAGAGTGTATGAAAAAAAGTCATCCTATAACAAGGTATAAATATGGAGATGTTAGAAGGTGGGTCTATTTTTAATCATTTAAATGAATTTAACATTGTCACAAATCAGTTAAGCTCTATAAGAGTAAACTTTGATGATGAGGTTAGGTATCTTTTGATTCTCTATTCATTACCATAAAGTTAGAATTTCTTGGTCATGGCTATGATTAATTTTGTCTCTAGTTTAAACATTTTAACATTTGATGATCTTATTAGTGTTATTCTTAGTGAGGACACCTGAAGAAAGATTATTTGTTTCAAAAAGGAAAACAAGGAGATGGATAACAAGATAAAAATTAGGAAGCAAATGTAGCAGGTGATGTGTTACAATTTACTTTAATACTTTCTTTAGATAATATTAATGATTCTTTGGTTTTAGATTTAGGGGATTCATTTCATGATACACCCCATAAAAATATTTACAAGACTAAGATCAAGATGATTTTGGACAGGTTTATTTGGGTGATGGGGAAACCTATAAAATTGTAGGAAAGGTTAAGACACTGATAAAATTATAGAATGGAAAAAAAATGGATGTTGAAAGAGGTGAGGCATGATCTTGAGTTGAGAATAAATCTAATTTTAGCATAGCAGTTGGGAAGTAAGGGCTGCATAGTTACATTTGTAAGAAAATTGTAGAAGGTCACTAAAGGATCAATGGTAATAGAAAAAGGAGAGAAGGTAAGTACATTATATTTATCTAATGGTAATGTTGACTCTTCTATTACTTTAGTTTCTACATAGCTGGATCTAAAAATTTGGCACCAAAGACTTAGTCACATGAGTGATAATGGGATGCAATTTATCCATTCAAAGAATTTGTTGCTAGATTTAAAGAAGGTGGATTTGGATTTATATGAGCACTATGTATATAGAAAATAGAAGAGATCTAGGTTTTTCATATTTAGGTAGACAAAGAAGGATAAACATCTAGATATTATGTATACAAACATATGGGGACTGACTCAGGTATAACCCTTTGGTGGCTTTTCTTATTGTGCTACTTTTATTGATGATGCAACTAGAAAAACATGGGTTTATTGCATACGAAAAAAATGATTTTTTTGATACTTTTAAGAAATGGAAAGATTTGGTTAAGAATGAGATATGAAATAAGTTTGAGTGTGTTAGATCAGATAATGGAGGTGAATATTATATCAAGGAATTTGATAATTATTATTGATCCCATGGGATTCGTAGAGAGAAGATGGTTCCAAGAACACCACAAAAAAATGGTGTGTCAGAAAGGATGAATAGGATAATCATGGAGCATGAGATTACATGAAGGGTTGCCCTTACAATTTTTTGTAAATGTTATGGATACTACTATTTACTTAATAAATAGAGGGCCTTCAAGTCCTTTCGATGGTGGCATTTTAGAAGAATCATGGATAGGTAAAAAGGTATATTATTCCTTTTTAAAGAATTTTGGTTGTGAAACATTTTTCCATAGTGATAAATAAAATAAAACCAATCTTGAATCAAAATCAAAGAAATATAATTTTATTGGATATGGAGTTAATGATTTTGTTTACCATTTATGAGATTTTAAAAATCACAAAATTATTAGGAGTAGAGATATGATCTTTAATGCGAAGGTCATGTATAAAGATCAGTTGTAGGGAAAGAAACAAGAAAAACTAAATACTAAAAATGCAGTACTTGATGAAAGAACTAGAAATAAAATTTTGAACATGCCATAAAATCAAAATGTGCAATAATTATAATAACAATAATAAGTACCTCAAACTCCTGAAAGTGTAGTTAGAATATCAACTAGAGTAATTAGACTCCATGCATGATACTCTCCTTCACTTTATTATTATTTATTATTAACTGATGGTGGTGAGCTATAAAGATATGAAGAATTAATGTAGGTAGAAACAAAAAAGAAGTCTGAGAAAGGCATGAAAAAGGAGATGGACTCCCTGGTACATAACCAAACTTGGGATTTGGTTCAGTTACCTATAGGTAAAAAATCATTGTCTAATAAATGGATTTATAGGTTGAAGGAAAAATATTAAGGCAAAAATAGGTAGAAGGATAGACTTGTTGTAAAGGGGTTTACACAAAATAAAAGTATAGATTTTGATGAAATATTTTCTCCAATAGTTAAAATGACTTATATAAGAACTATTTTAAGTTTGGTAGCAATAGAAGATTTGTACCTCAAATAGTTAGATGTGAGGATAGATTTCCTTCATGGTGACTTGGAGGAGGAAATACATATGGAGAGACCATAGGGATATGAAGTCAATGGTAAGGAGAAAATGGTGTGTATGTTGAAGAAGAGTTTGTGTGGCCTAAAGCAAGTCCAAGATAGTGGTATTTGAAATTTAAAATGTTTATAATAGAACAAGGTTATAATAGATGTCATTCTAACCACTATGTTCATTTTAAGAGATTAGATAATGATAGATATATTATCTTGTTATTGTATGTAGATGACATGATTATTTTAGGGTCTAACATGTTGATATAAATGAGCTCAAAATAACACTAGAAAATTCATTTTCAATGAAGGATTTGGGTGATATAAAGCAAATCCTTGGTATGAGAATAATGAGAGATAGGAAAAATAAAAATTTGATCTTATCTCAAGAAGAGTACATCAAGAAGGTGTTAGTCAGGTTGAATATGCAATATGTAAAACTAGTGAGTACATCTTTGGGAGGGCACATCAAATTAATAAAAGACTAATATCATAAAATGTAGGTAGAAATAAATTACATGTCCAAAGTTCCCTATAATTTAGCAGGTATAATTTTAATGTATGTTACAGAGTGCATGAGACTAGACATTGTGCATGTAGTGGGAGTTGTTAGGAGGTTTATAAATAATTTAGGAAAGGAGCACTGGGATGTAGTTAAGTAGAATCTTAAGTACATGAGAGGTAGCACTGCTAGATAGTTATGCTATGAAGGGTTAGATGTTACCATATAAGGATATTTTGATGTAGACATGGCTATAGATTCAGATGGTAAGAAGAGCACCACAAGTTACGTATTCACTATTGGTGACATAGCAGTTAGCTAGATTTCAAAATTATAGAATATATTTGCTTTGTCAACTACAGAGGTAGAATATGTTATAGATACAAAAATAATCAAGGAGATGATATGGATGTAATACTTCATAGAAGAGTTTAGGTAAAATCAAGAAGATTTTAGGTTGTATAGTGATAGTCAGAGTGTGATCCATTTAGAAAATAACTCACCATTCCTCTCAAGAACCAAACATATACAACTTAGTTATCACTTCATTCATTTAGTTTTGGAAGATGGTCACCTAAAATTAGAAAAGATCCATATGAGTTAGAATCCTACAAATATGATAACAAAGTTAGTCACAAAGGAGAAGCTAGCGAATTATTTAGCTTTAATAGGTCTTCAGGAATAATAAGGAAGATGAGAAACATGTCAGGGTCAAAGTTCAAAGAAAATTCCAAGGAAGAGTTGTAGTGGTGGAGTTGCAACAATCAGTCTCTAAATGGGATATTATTTAATGGTGGATCTTGATCTTATTATAATACATAGTTCTTTATAGAGGGGGGTGTGGGGGTGTTAGTTCCTAAAATTACATAGAATTGATTGATCCCTTGCCAAATATGAATGCCTAATTTTTTATCCCACTTCTTATTTTCAAGTGTTCATCAGAGATCAAATGTCTTGCTAATTTTATCTTTACTAGCCTTTGGTCTATCAAAAGTGAAGTTGAATTCATGTATGACAACTTTAAGGTCTTTTATCCCAATTGCCTTAGCTTAGGCCCTTAGATTTAAATTCAAATTGGTGGGATCAATTTAAGTGGAAATGCTTTTAATATGTTATGGACTTATTTTTAATTTTTACTAAGGTTTGGTCATGTTTATTAACACAACCAAACCTTAGTCTAAAATTCATGTTTGGTCACTTTTTTCCCATGGCCCTTAGTTCCATTTTACCTATTAACGTGGTCTAAATAGTACTTGGTCCCTTTGTTGAGAACTTAGTTTAAATTCCTAAATCCTATGTCATATTTATTTATGCACCAAAAAAACCTTAGGCTAAGTCTATTTTTACTAAGTTCTTTATATCCTGAGCATTGACTTATTTTTTATGTTAAATTTTGAGCCAATCATGTCTGACCTAGAAGATCACAATCAAATGGTAAACATTCAAATGAAGCAATATGATATGATGGTACATGATCAATGTTGAATAATCAAAGGGACATCAGGATGAGTGTGGATGTACCAAATGTCAATCTCGTGGGGTGAAATTTAAATCTTATAGAACTAGTCCAAATGAACTAGATAGAGCTTTAAAAAAACTTAGAAATGGACTAGTTAGTTTACTTATTATTTTATAAGTTTTCCTAAAAAGTGTCTCATGGTTGAAGGATCACATAGAATTAATATTTTGGATGCCATGAACATCTACTACAAAGTTGGTGCCTTCATGCTTTTTCTATCTCAAGATACAAGCCTTTAAATTTGAAAAAGTAGTGTGACAATCATGCTAACATAATTGACAGTCAAATTGATGTCATAGTAAAGCTCAATGATTATCTATTGGGGTTTAAATTTGATGGTCACACAAATGTCGAATACGTTCACATAGACATCAAATAATGGCTATGTAGACATCAAATTTAAGCCATGGAAATTATTCATTAGGGATAAAAATTTATGGTTGTGAGAATGTCAAAGACATTCACATGGATGTCAAATTATGGTTGTATGGATGTCAAATTTAAGGCATAAAAATTATCTGCTAGGGCTTATATTTGACTGTCACATAAATATCATCCATGGTCACATGAATGTCAAATGATGGATATGCAAATGTCAATTTTAAGCCACGATAAATTTTTTAAAGCAAACATATTAATGAATAGAGTGACATGGCGATACCACATAGGCATACACATCATATTCAAGTTTCCTATGCAAGGTAGTTAGTGGATATTTTAGCATTGATAACAAGTTGAGTAGGCAAAATTGTGAATGAGGCATGGTATCTCCATAAGAAATTTGAGGATTTGAAAGCACTTATAACCTATTGGTGTTAATTTTATGTTTTTGACATAACGATATGAAGGGTTTTATGTTCATGTGATTGATAATTTTGTGTATATATTAGATAAATCCTACATAAGATAGGAAATTTTTAAATATGGAAAAGCCAATGCTTAATGCATTAAAATATAATATGGCTTTATTAACCTCTTATTTTTTGATTAGAAAATTTACCTAAGCAAAATTCCTAGGGGAATTACAAGTTCCAATTACAACTTGGAAATATACAAATTACAAATTTGTAAGAGGGGCCAAGATTTGTTTAAATAGGTTGAAGGTTGAAAATAATGAATTTATGAATTAAAAAGGAGATAATGTGAAGGAAACCCTAAAAATGTAAAGAGGTGAAAATGCAAACTATGAAAAGGCAAGTTAGAGACAAAAGGGTAAAGGGGTCAAGTAAAGTTGGATATTACATTTTCTCATTTTTTATTCATCTAAGCTCCTCTAATGGGAAAGATATTGTATGTTTGCAAGATCAAGGTGGGCCACTCTAAGGAAGATCATTTAAGTAGCCATAAATCTAGAATATTCCTAAGCCATCATTTCAAGAGTAGGTTATTTCATGGCATTCATGAGGGTGAGGGTAGTTGTACAAATTTTTTTAGTTGTCCATGAAAGTGATCAAGGGGATCCTCAGGCAGTTACACATAAAGATAAATTTTTTTTGGACTCCATCATGAATATTATCCTTCTAGATAATTTGAAAGCATCTCCAACAAAAAAATCAAAGGATGTGGTTTGAATCTTCATCATTTATTGTAGAAGAAGTTGGATGAATACTTTTCCTTGAAAATACATGAATATTCCAAGAATGGTATAAGGCATATTCTAGTTGGGAGCATCTTGGCTAGATTTTAGCAATTGCAGGTTGCAACCACCACTACCAAATTTGAAATGGGTAAATAAAAAATATATATAAATAGAGGGATTCTCCTCTATTTAAGAGGTTGGTCATTGTGTTGGTTGTTGTTGGTCTTTTCTTATCTACAAGTCTAGGTTATACAAAAAAATTGTGATCAACTATTATATGTAGATCTTATTTCTCTTTCTAAGGTGGTTATAGTTGTACATCCATTAGAAAACTTTGAGAGCATATTTATGTCTCCCTTATGAGAAGAGAAAACTCACCATGCTTATCCCTTTGATAACATTTTGAAAAATTTATGTATGTAGTATCTCTTTTCAAGTTAATGAAAATGATTGTGATTCTCTATTATTTCTTGTTGATGAAGTGTAGTGATGTGTTTTACAAATGTTGTTGATTGGATATCTCATTCTATGGTCACTACTAGTTATCATGTTGGGCTTAGATCTATATTATAAATCCCTTTCTATATTATTTTATAATATGTTACTAAATAACTTGTTAGGGAACCCTAGGTTTATGGATTTGATAGGTAAATGTGTTTGAAGGTTTAATTTTAGTGTATGTTTTATGTCTTTCAAAGATCGTTTGGTATGCCTCATTATCTTGATTATGAGTATTCATTATGTCTTTGTAATAAGTGATGTCATTAATTTTGTAATATCTCCTACTGATTGAAAAATACTAGTACACCACCATGTCCTTCTTCTTTATAATTAACAAACATTCCTACATTGTCCTACCATACAAATTATACAATCCTTGTTGCATATCGTAAGTGTTATTTTCCTACAAATGTAAAAGATCTTTCTTATATAACATGTATTTTAATCTTGTGTTTTAAATCTTATCATTTCAATCTTTCATTCATCCCTAATATTGATAATTCTTTAAGATGAAGGTTGTAAGCACTTTTATATCTATCTTCAGTACCTTGTATCTAGCCTTGAGCATTTTCTCATTCCATGTGATAGCCCTTAATGATTGGAAGGAGTGAGCTTAGATGTGTTCTTGTCAAATTTCTGTTCCTTTGTGCCAATAAAACCCATGGAGGTTGAATTTTAGAATTTATCAATATGAGAAAGCTACCCCATAGGTCCTCTCACCTTAGTCCAGGTAGAGCCAAAAGTAGTAGAGAGCTGATCATAACCTTTGTAGGTGCCTCTCAATAATTTTCTATATTTTATCCATTATGGATGCCAAACCCTTCACCATATACAATGACATAGTAGTGGGTTTTTCATCTTTGTTTGCTATTTTATTCAAATGTGCAAGGATGAGTGTATGAGGTGTATAACTGAGAATGAACACTCAACTAGCAGCATTACTAGGGATAATTATTGTCACCTATGTTATCAGGGACTCTTGTAGAGAGATGATTTCATAAGTTCAAGTTTGAAAAAAAAATTCTACCATTATTTTGATGTAAGTAATCTTAGTTGCATTTTCAGACAATGTTTATTCATGTTATCTCATGGCTTGAAAGTTGAGGTTATTATTTGATATTTTTTAATCTTGGTCATCAACATTGCATCACTCCACTAGGGATGTGCCAAGAATTTGAGATATTTCATAATTTGACATATGTTGAGTTTATTACAAAGAGCTGTTAATACTACATTTTAGAAGGTGGTTTTCCATTTTGAACATAATTATGAAAATTTTAGTGTCTTTGTTCTATTATCTCATCATAAATTTCATCAAGTATGTTTTAACATGTATCAAAATAGTTCATCAATTGTTATAATTCTAGAAGTTTGATTCTAGTGGTGACTCCAATCTTACCATCTCATTTCAAGAAAGATCAGTTCCTGGTTTGAAATAACTTTATTAAATTTTAGCTTTGAGTATTTTATTATTTGTAAAGCTGGAAGGATTGAGATCATCCTTCAAAGGTGACTCATCCAAACAACTTGTCGCACCCCTAAGTTTTCATCAAAGATAAAGGAGACAAGCTTAGAGGCCTATTAAAAAGCATAGTGTAGTTGTAGGAGATTACTTGGACTATCAAGATTTTGATAATCTTGAATGTTTTACTGGGATCCCCATTGTTGAGGACTATCATATCTATCTTATTAAATCTTAAACTTATAGTCCAATTTATTATCCATCTCCTTCTCAACTAGTTGAATCCCCTGCTAGGTGTGAACCATAAAGTTTGCATCATTCACCTCCTCACATCCCTTTGCTAGTTGTTACTAAACCTCCCATTAAACCAAACATGAGGCATAGGGACCTAGATAAGAATGAAGATCCTACATTCCATGTTCTTAGATTTATGCCTATAAATTTTGATGACATGGAAGTTCATCCTAGTAAAGTCCCAAATGAAGTAAGAAAATGTTGTCTAAAGTTTAAAGGGAACAATGCAGTGAGTGGTGATTAACACTTGAGAGATTTTCAATATATTATTAGATATTATGAGGTTGATCATGAATATTTGTGCATTAAATTATTTATGCACACATTGGAAGAAAATGCACATGATTGGTTCAACTCTCTTCTTCATGGGTGTATTGATTCATGTCAAGAGATGAATAACATTTTTAGAATTCAATATGGTCATAAAATTGATCCAAGATTCTTTTTGGTTGAATTTTAAAACATCAAGAATAACCCTAATGAGTGTCTTCAGGAATTTAATACATGGTTCAACAAAACTATGATGTAGTTACCCAAAAACATTATCACTAGTGATATAACATGCTTGATAAAGTATTATGATGTCATTGACAAGAAGTTTGTGTACTACTTGAGGGATAAGGCTCTTACAAACCTATGATTGAAATTAAATAGGGCCATCTAGATTGAAAACAACATTAAAGTTGTGGGAAAGTCCATAAAAAAGTGGGTTGATATGAAAGTGGTCAATTCATAAAAGACACATTCCACAAAGATAGCCAACCTTGAAAAGACTTAAAAATTTAGCCTTTTCTATTAAATAAATGTCATACAAGTTGGATAGAGGTGAAAAGGGGATCCCTCATATGTATACTAGTCAAGAGAGGGCTCCAAATCTGAGTCAAGCACAAGGAATTCCTACTTTCCACCATCAAGACAATGATAGAGGGAAGAGGCATACACAAGATGATAAAATTGAAATAAACTAGATTAGAGTGGTTGGGAAAGAAGTGACTAATCTATTAAATACCAAGGTGAATGTGATATGTTGTGACAAGTGCTTCCTTCCACATCTTCTATGTGATACATCTAAATTGATTGATGAAGATGTGGATGAACCTAAGTTTGTGTCATCTGATGATGAGATTATGATGTTCAACTATCAAAGTCCCCAAAGCAATATGTCTACCTCCATGAAATTATTGAGTGCTACCACTATTGATAAATTTTGGAGTGTAGTAAAAAAGGTATCCATCCCAGATTGTGAATTTTCTTATGAAATTAATATGGCACAAGTGTATGAATTACCCATTCATGATTTTGAGTTTTTAATATCAATGATGATTAATAATTATGATGGGGGAATTAGATCAGTTGATGATAGCAATCTACTAATTAATGCACTAGTTGCCCAAGAAAAAGATTACTACTTGAGAAGTAAGCAACCAAATGTTTCCCCTCAAGTTACTAACCCTAAAAATCCAAGGGTAGGGGATGAAAGTAAAGAAGCTAAGAAAACTATGGTAGTTCGTATTACTTATAAACTAGTACCCATTTCCCAATTTACTAAGCCTATAGTTTTTAATTCTAAAAATAAAGTACCTTTGTTATCTACTATTCCTAAGGGTGTGAATGATGCTAAATAGAATCCTTCTTTGAAGGATGTTATTAAGCATGTAAATCCACCCCATCCTACTCCACTTTAGACCTTAAGTGATTGCATTCTAGATGAAGGTGTTGTTACCCTTCTACCAAATACTCCTCTTCCTCAGTATAGTATATGTGATATGGCCCACATGTTGAGAGAACTAAAAATCACTATTCCACTTGTTGAATTATTAAGAATACCTAAACATTAGAAGAGGGAATTTGAATACTTGGCATTTGGTGAGAATTCATCTACAAATGAAATTGAGATACCCCAAACACCCCTGGAAAGGGATGAAGAATCAAAAGAGGTTATTGAACCCACTCCAAAAGTATATTTAGGGACTAAATTAGTATAAATTCAACTGAACATGAACCCATTTTATATAACTCTCTTGATTAGTGGTCTAATTTTTCACAACTATATGCTTTATTCTAGTGTTTTTTGCAATGTGATGCCATTGGGTGTCTTAAATGAGGTTAGGGTGAATAATACATCAGCCTTTGGAAAGTGTTATGCCATGGACTCACAAGAAGTTCTAGTTTTTGGACAAGTCAAGGGGTTTATATTACAATTGGTAGTGCATCCAATTAAGTATTTTAATATGGATGTGGTAGTTGTAGATTATCCACCTAAGTCAGGGATGTTGATATTACAAAAATGGGCTACTAGCATGGGCAGAAGTGTATAGATGGACTTGTCTTATGACACCATTCCATTGGATGGTAATATGGCCAAATATTATAGAGAGCTAAAGATGTTTCATGTCATTGAAGATCCAAAGCATGATCTAATTGAAGTGTTATACATAGATGTTGATTTGGCTAGCTTTGTGGGGAATATTGACATTATTGAATAACATGTTGCTCTTGATGTTAAACCTGATAGTGAAGGATTAGTTTTGAGGATGTGCTTTTATGAGTCTTGTTCTAATCTTGGAAATAGAGCTAGGGTTGTCTTTTATGACCCTAATGGTAAATGTTTTAAATTTTCTTTTCAGTTATCCTTTGGGTATAATAATGCTGAGTATGAGGCAATCTTGCTTATTCTACAGATTGCCTATGAATGTGGAATTAAAATCTTGATTATCAAGGATGATTTTGATCTAGTGGTAAAATAAGTATTCAATGCTTATACCATAAAAAATGAAACATTGAATCAATATCAAAATGTTGTTTGGGATTTTTGTGAATTCTTTGATCCACTCAGCATTTGATTTCATAATAGAAGTTTTAATGAAGAAGTTGACATACTTGTAGGGTTAGGTGCTCAATTTGACATTGAAAAATGAAATATACATGTGTGTCATGTCTAGATATGTGTATCAATGAAGTGAAAATACAAGCTCACATTGTCATTTTGAAGTGGAGGTGCTTATCAGGCCTTCAATCTTAGATAATGTTCATCATTGGTAGGTGTTTGATGATGATAAACAAATTAAGAGGTTTCTAAATCATCAAGCTAAGTTCCATGATCATCTCATAGACTTGGGATTTATGGTTCAAGTTTGTGATGGAAAATAAACCTTTTTTGGGAAAGACATTATCCAACTGAAGACAAATACACTACTAAGAGGATTGGTAAGTTTAGAAGCATTTTTTGATGGAGCAGATAGAATCAAGACTCGAGACTCATCTATTTCAAAGGATGTGACTGAGTGTGATTTGGGTTGTCATGAGAATCCAAGAAAGGTTTGGCTAGGTACTCACGTTAATGTATATGAGAAACAAGTTTATTTGTAGTTGCTGAAGAAGTATCAAGACTATTTAACATGGTCTTATTCTAATTTAGAAGCATATAGGGAATACTTGTTTCAACATTTCATCCCATTGTATCTTGATAACAAACATTTTAGGTAGAAACATGGACCTATTGACCCCATCTTGGCCACAAATATTTGGGATGAGTTAAATAAGCAAAGGTATGGTGGTATCATTTAGACCATAAAATATTCATCATGGGTTAAAAATTTGGTCCTCGTGAGAAAGAAAAATGGTGGCATTCATTTGTGTGTATATTTCTAAAATTTAATTAAAGTTTATTTAAAAGATAATTATCCCCTACCCAATATGGATAACCTATTGTAAAGTGTTATAGGATTAGAGATTTTGTCTACTTTAGACAACTTCTTAGGATATAACTAGGTTGTGGTGAAGGAACATGAGAGACCCAAAATGACATTACAATGCCTTGGAGAACATATGTATATATGAAGATGAATTTTGGGATAATGAATACTAGTACAACATGTTAGTGATCTATGGATGTTTACTTTTTAGGGGTGATTAACAAGTCTATATATGTGTATTAGGATGATATTACTATGTACTCCAAGATCAGAGAACATTTGGAGCATTTAGAGAAAGTGTTTATTAGATGTAGGGAGTTTGGAATTTTGATTAATCCTAAGGAGTGACACTTTGGAGAATAAAAGGCCAAGTTATTGGGACATATAGTGTCCAATTATGGTATCATGGTCAACCCTAAGAGGGTGGAAGCCATTGACAAAGTACCTATCCCATAATCTAAGAAGGGAGTTCAATTTTTCTTTAGAAAAATTAATTTCATGAGGTTTGTGTCCAATTTTATAGATATTACTTTGCCTATTAATTATATGTTAACTAAAGACTAGACCATCAAGTGGGAAGAAAATTTTGTGCAAGAATTTAATGACATCAAAGGAGATTTAAAGTATTCCCCTATTTTGGTCAACCTTGATTACACTAAGCCATTTTAGATATTCTCTTTTTCATCATGTGATACTATTGTTTTTATCCTATTGCAAAATAATGAAGACAGTCATGAGAAACCCATATATTTCTTTATAAAAACTATGCAAGGTGTTTAATTGAATTACAAAATCATGGAAAAGAAAGCTTTCACTCTTTTGGAGGCTATTAAAACATTCAGGCCTTATATTCTAAGTTCAAATATTATTGTTTATGTCCCACATACCATGGTGAAGGACATCTTGACTCAAACTAAAGTATCTATCAGGAGATATAGCTAGGACAACAATTTACAAGAGTATGACATGTATATTCAAACCACCAAGTTAATGCAAGGGATGGGTCTAATCAAGCTCATGGCTAAGACCAATTTGTAATCCATTGAGATAAATACTACAATTTTTAATGTTGATGAATTCTTAAGTTAATTTAACATGTCTCCATGAAATAAATACATTATTTATTACTTGGAAAATATGAATTGTCCCCTTGATGTGGAAAATAATCAAAGGAGTAATCTTAAGCTTGTTTCCCATAAACATCTTGACTAAAAATGGACTTACATGGAAGAATCCAGATGGAGTTATCCTAAGATGCATGCTTGAAGGAAAAAATACTATCCTAATTGAATATTTCCATAGTGGAATATGTGGTGGCCATTTTTCACCTAAATTTATAACTAAAAAAACTATGAGAGTTGGTTATTGGTGGCCATCATTGATCAAATATGTTGCTTAGAAAGTTAAAAAATGTGAAAATGCTAGTGCTTTACTGGGAGGATGAAAGCTTCTAGTTCTCTTCCCTTGTATCCTATGATGTTTGAAGGCCCATTTAGATAATGGGGGAATATATTTCACTAGATAAATTATTGATTCATCAAGCAATACACATAGATAGATACTAGTTTCAACTAACTACTTCACAAAATAGGTTGAAGCGGTCCCTACAAAGAATACTATACACTAGGTGGTTATAGATTTTTTGTTAAATCATATTATTTGTATATTTGGTGTGCCTATCAAAGTTATTCTTGATAATTTCATGAATTTTAAGGCTAAATATTTATTGATATTGTGTAAAGGGTACAAAATTATATTTACCTATGCTTCCAATTACAACCCTCAAGGGAATGGGAAAGCAAAATCTAGTAACAAAAACTTGCTGAAAGTCATTAGACAAACATTAGAAGTAAATAAGAAGTGGGGTAAATAGATTAAGTTTTCTCTATGGGTTGATAGGATCATGCCTATAAGAGCTATAGGTAAAATACATTTTGAGCTTGTCTTTGAAGATCAAGTAGTTTTTCTATGAATTTGTAGTTGCCAACCTATCAGCTAATGCAACATCTAGAAGATGATGAGAAAATCAACCACTATGAGAGTAGGATGAATTAAATTATTGATCTTGATGAAATTCAAAGACAAGCTCATGAAAGGCACCTCAATTTAAAATAAAATCTAAAAAAGGTATTTGATAGGAAGGTCACTCCATGAACCTTTCAAGTAGGTGATCTAGTTTTACTTTGGGACAATAGACATGAGGAGAAAGGCAAGCAAGGAAAATTTGATGCGTTGTAGATGGGTCCTTATTCTATTGATTGATGGATTGGGGAATGCCATTTATTCTTAAGAGACTTGGATGGTGAAATATTGGAGCTACCAATATGTGTCAAATATGGGAAACACTTCTTAGATTAAGTCTATAACTATGCACATAATTATATAGTGTATATTATCCTTGTTTTGTTGCTTTGTCACCCTCTACTTTAGGCCTTATTTATATAGTTTTATTTTTTTATTTTATCTTGTGTTCATTTTTAGATCTTCCTAATTTGTTTTTGTTGAGTTTCCCTATTTTATTGAGCCTTCATGAGTGTTGTTGATAAATTACAAAGTGTTGAATCTGTGACCCAATGGATTGGCACTTAGTCTTACATTTTAGGGTTCTTTACACACCCATAGGGGGTGTGCATCCCTAGGTGAGATCTAGTGTTAGTGCCCAAAATTACACTAAATCTATTGATCCCTTGTCAAGTATGAATGCCTGATTTGTTAGCCCACTTCTTATTTTTAAGTGCTCATTAGAGGTCAAATGTCTTATTAATTTGATCTTTACTACCCTTTATTCTATCAAAAGTTAAGTTGAGTTGAATTATTGTTTGATCACTTTTAGGTCTTTTGTCCCAATTGCCTTAGCTTATGCCCTTGGATTTAAATTAAAATTGGTGGGAGCAATTTAAGTGATAATTATTTTAATATGTTATAGAATTATTTTTAATTTTTACTAAGGTTTGGTCATGTTTATTAACAAAACCAAACCTTGATCTAAAATTCATGTTTGGTTCCTTTTTCCTATGGCCTTTAGTCAGATTTTACCTATTAGCATGGTCTAATAGTGCTTGGTACCTTTGTTAATAACTTATTTTAATGTCCTAAAGCCTATGTCGTATTTATTTATGCACCAAAAAAACCTTAGGATAAGTCTCTTTGTACTAAGTTCTTTGTGTCCCAAGTAGTCAAAGTATTTGTACTAAGTTCTTTATTTCCCAAGCTCTAACTTATTTTTTATGTTAAATTTTGAGCCAATTACATCTAACCTTATGGATTACAATCAAATGGTACACATTCACACATATAAAGATGATTATAAAGATGATTCTATAGTGCATGATTAATGCTAAATAGTCAAAGGGAATCAAGACAAGCATGGATGTGCCAAGACTCAAGCTCATAGTATGAGTCCCAATGAACCAGAAAGAGCTCAAAACAAATGAAAAAATGGGTTGGTAAATTTACTTATGCATGTTATAAGTTTTCTTAAAAATAATCTCATGGTCTAAAGATAAAATATAATCAATATTATGGATTCCATGAGCATCTTCTATAAATTTGGTACCTACATATTTTTTATATCTCAATATGCAAGCCTTTAAAGGTGAACAAGTAGTATGATAATAACATAGACATCATTAACGGTCTCATGAACATCAAAGTAAAGCTCAAAGATTATCCATTAGGGATTATATTTAATAGTTTCATGAAAGTCAAAGACATTCATGTAGACGTCAAATGAGGGGTGCACAAACATCAAATTTAATCCATAAAAATTATCCACTAGGGCTTAAATTTTGTGGTCATATAAACATTAGAGATGTTCACATAGAAGTCAAATGATAATATCATAGACATTAAATTTAAGCCACAATAATTATCCAATGGGGTTTAAATATGATGATCACATGAACATCATTGATAGTCATGCAAACATCAATTTTAAGTCATGATCAATTTTTTAAAGAAAATATTGATGAATAGAGTGACATGGTGATACCACATAGGCATACACATCATATTCAAGGGTCCTATATAAGGTAGTTAGCAGAGCTTTCACCACTAATAACATGTTGACTAGGTAAAATTATAAATGAGGCATGGTAGATCCTTAAGAAATCTAAGGATTTGAAAGCACTAATAACCTATTGGCATTACTAATATGTTTTTGACATAACAATATGAAGGTTTTCATGTTCATGCGATTGATAATATTATCTAGATCTTAGATATAGCCTACATAAGAGAGGAATTTTTTAAAGATGAAAAATTCAATGCTTAATTCATTACAATTTAGTATGGCTTTATTAATCCCTAATGTGCTCATTAGAATATTTACCTAAGGGAAATTACCAAGGGAATTATAAGTGCCAATTACAACCTATAAATTTACAATTTACAAATTTATGAGAAGGGCCAAGATTTGCTCGAATAGGTCAAAGGTTAAAAATAATGCATCTATGCATTAAAAAGGAGATAATGTGAAGGAAACCCTAAAAATGTAAATAAGTGAAAAATGTGAAATGTGAAAAGGTAAGTTATATCTAAAAGGATAAAAGGGTCATGTAAACCTAAGTATTGTATTTTATCATGTTTTACTCATCTAAGCTCCTCTAACAGGATAGATATTACAAGTTTGTAAAATCAAGGTAGGCTAATCCAACAAAGGTCATTTAAGTGGACATGGAGCTAGAATATTCCCAATCCATCATTTCAAGTTCAAGTTATTCCACAACATGCATGAGGGGTAGGGTAGCTATCTAGAAGTTTCTAGTTGTCCAAGTAAGTGATCAATGGGATCCTTATGCAATTACACATAAAGATAAATTTTATTTGGCCTTTATCATGAATATTCTCCTCCCATCTTGTTTGAAAGAATATCCAACCAAGAAATCAAAGGATGTGGTATGAATCTTCATCATTTATTGTAGAGGTAGTTAGAGGAATCATTTTCCTTGTAAATACATAAAGATTCTAAGCATTGTATAAGATATATTCCAATTGGGATCATCTTAGTAAGACTTTCAAAATTGTAGGTTACAAACATCACTCCCAAATTTGAAATGGGTAAATAAAAAAATGTATAAAAAAATGGATTTTCCTCTATTTAATCGGGTTGTCATTATATTGGTTTTTATTGGTCTTTGCTTCTTTCCAATTGTAGGTTATGCAAAAAAAATTTGGTATCAACTGATGTGTGTAGATATTATTTCTATTGCTAAGGTGGTTGTAGATGTAAAACCATTAACAAGATTTGAGACCATGTTTATGTCTCCCTTGTGATAAGAGAAAACTCACCATGCTTGTCTCCTTGGTAGCATTTTGAAAATTTGATGTATGTAGTATCTCTTTTCAAGTTAATGAAAATGTTTATGATTCTTTACTATTTCCTATTGATGAAGTGCAATGATGTGTTTAAAATTTTTTTATTATTGGATATCTTATTCTATGTTCACTATTGGTTATCATCTTGGGCTTAGATCTAGATTATAAATCCCTTTCTACATTATTTTAGAATATGTTGCTGAATAACTTGTTAGGGCACCCTAGGTTTATGGATTTGATAGGGAAAAGTGTTTGAAGGTTTAGTTTTATTATATGTTCTATATCTTTCAAGGATCATCTATTATGCCTCATTACCTCAATTATGAGTATTTACATGTCTCATTATCTCACTTATGAGTATTTTCTATGTCTTTGTAATAAGTGACATCATGAATGTTGTAAGATCCCTTACTAATTGAAAACCATCAACACACCACCACGCCCTTCACCTTTATAATTAACAAACTATCTTACCCTATCCTACCCTTTAATTGATACAATCCTTATTACATATCATAAGCTTTATTTTCCTATAATTACATAATATCTTACTTATAAAGCATGTATTTACATCTTGTGTTTTAAATATTAGCATTACAATCTTTCATTGAACCATAATATTGATAATTCTTTAGGATGAGGTTGTAAGGGATTTTATAGCTATCTTAAATAGCTTGTATATGGCCTATATCATTTTCTCATTCCATGTGATAACCCTTCTCAAGTGGAGTGAGTGATCTTAGTTATGTTCTGGTGAGATTTATGTTCTTTTATGCAAATAATCCCCATGAAGGTTGAATTTCATAATCTCTCCATGTGAGCAAGCTACCCCATAGGTCCTCTCACCTTGGTCTAGGTAGAGAAAGAAGTAGTAGGGAGCTAACCATTACCTTTTCAGGTGCCACTCAATCATTTTCTATGTTCAGTCTATTCTGGGTTCCAAACCCTTCCTTGGCTATAATGACATTCTAACAAGTTTTTCATCTTTATTTGCCATTTTATTCAAGTGTCTAAGGCTGAGTGTATGAGGTGTAAAAATAATAACCAACAGGGGGAACACTACCCCACCCCTTCACTAAGAATTTTTTTGAGAAAAATGCATTGTAAAATATTCTAATTCCATAGTAATTCTAGACCATTCACTAATAGATCACATATCTAACAGCATAAATAATGTTGGTGCATTTTTTCCCTAATATGTAACCCTCATTTTGATATGAGGGAATTGTCATAATGATAACACATTATATGTGATTGAATATGAGATTATAGTGGATGTATTTTAGGTTTATCCATTCATTTTTTGTATTGAATAAGAGAAGAGCTGGCTATTTTTGTGTGGACATAGCCCATTTTGGGTGAACCACATTAAATTTATTTTTCCACTATGTTGTGTTTTTTGCATTTTATTTACGTATTTATTTCATTAATATTTCTCTACATTCAATATTCCTAACACATCATCTGGGGGTGAAATTTATCCTACATCCACCTCAAAACAACAAAGGTAGTTGGTCTATATTATGATAAAATCCATAAGATATTGTTATATTTACCTAAACAAACATAACCATAATGTATAGTAACACATAAGCATGACTAAATTAAAAAATTAATGATCATGAATGTAAGAAATATATAAATTTTAATAATTATTATATAATAATATAGATTATTAAAATATTAAATTAATAAATCCTTGCCATATAATCCACAAATCAATAAATTAACAAGTCTAGAGAAGGATCCGGGATGTAACATCAAATTTAGTTTCTCAATATTTTATAATATTTTGATTCACATCCTCATATTTGGATAATTATCCCTCTACAAGCTTATTCTCTTACTTTTTCATTTTTTAGGAGCTATTCTTCTTCACTTCCTTGACATCCCTCTTTTGTTGCTTGACTAGTTCTTCCTTTGATTTATAGGCCTTCTTTTTGGCCTCATTATATTCCTATAGGACTAACTTCATATTTTTTTAATTTTTAATACTATTGTGATTTAATTTTTAGATACAATTGATCTAGGTGGACTTTACAACGATGTTAATAAACTTATGCCTATTATTGTCACACACTTGTATCTAAAGATGCATAAGTGATTGGATCATATGGAGTTCATTTCATATTGGGAGGTAATGGGTTGAAAGTGGTATTATTATAATTATGGAATATTTAGGGGTGTATTGTGAAGGGTATGGTGGATATTATGGGGTATTATGTTATATATGACTTATTTTGGTACTTAGGCTTAATTATCTTAGCATGTAAGACTAGGCTAACCAAGTGTTTCTTATTACATGTATTTTAACAAATTTTCCTCATGATAGCTCCTTTTTTATCTATTATTATATATCCTTAGGTGCATAAAATGTTTCCATTCCATCTATAACCCTTGGGGTTGGTTATGAATTTATAGGTTTTTATGGTTTCTAGACTAGAGTCCTAAAAAGACTAGCAGTGACATTGATTTGTTACTCACTACTTGTGATGATGAAGAGTGCCATTACATATTTTATCTTACATTTTTACCCTAATATTTATTATTAATAAATGATTAGATATTAATTATTAGTGGTAAATAATGCTCGTGCATTAGAACCTGATGCCCTTTTTGAAAATAAGGTTTGCACTCTTCATGTAATTTGTTCCTCTTATGAAATTGTGTCACCCTTGATTCCATCTAGAAGAGGTGTGATTTTGAGGAGGGGGTGGAGTATTTTTTTTAAACCCAACATGTTATTATAATATTCCAATAGAACCATTATTTATACTATTTTTATTTGTACATCTCATTCCTTATAGCCTTGATTATCACCTTATATAGCTCATCTTATGTGGCTTCTAAATATTTGAGATCATATTTGACCATTATGGTGGGATTATAAGGTTCACTCAACCATGGGGTTGTTTCATGTTTATATTGTGATGTATAGGATAACCAAGTGTGACTTTATTCCCCTCTTTATTGTATTAGATGCATATGTATTAGTCAATTATGAAATTGAGGTAATTTGGGTTAGCTTTACCCATTACACTTTCTTATTTTTTTAGGTTTTTATCCCTCAAAAGCACATATAGGGTTTCAAGGTAAAAAATAATAATTTATGGAGTTGTGCACATCATCAGGGTCACCATAAAACACATATATTTTAGAGATAAGTGAAGGTGGCCATATTATCATAGTCCCTCATTTTTTCATAGGTTACTATCGAAAATTAATATTGACCCAAATTATGACAAAATTGACCCTGCATAGACAAAAATACAATTCTTGAACCAAATAAATCACAAATTTATTTGAGTCTAATTTTCACTTATAAAATATAGTAATAATTAAATAGTCAACTATAAATGATATTTTCTCATCCCTTTTTTATACTTACTATATTTAGCATATGCCACTCATCAAATCTTTGCAATTAGTTTCACTATTTTACATTCAAATGTATGCTTTAATGTCACATTTATTATCTAAATTATTCTACTTCTTTCTATAATATTATGGTTTATAAAACCAAATTATGCTAAAACATATTAGTGAACTCATACACTGATTAAACCATGTCAAACCATATCTTTCCCTCAAGGTTTCATCCTTCTAGGGTTTCAAATTTCCACCATAGGGTTCTATTTCCATGAACTTATTATTATTTAATAATAATATACATTAATCAAAACCATAATGAATAACCATTTATAGTTAACACAAGGCATGTTGATATTATTTTCATATTTTTTGCAAGGCTAGTGTCTCTTATATGGATTAATTATGTAAGAAAATGGGTCAAATCTAAGAACACTAACAGGGCTAAACTTAAGAACAAAACATATTAAGCATTTATTGATTCATTTATTACAATAATATGTTGCATATTTATTCCCATATAATATAATAATCATGAAGGGAATGTTTTGAAAAATCAAGTATGACTTGGGAAAAAGAACAATTATACATTTATAACTCTATCAAAGTCCATGGGCAAAAATATGTACATAATTTGGAATCCCATGCAATTTTACATAGTGGAGATAATCAACACATGTTTCCTCAACCGTATCCCACTCCCAAAAATAATTTTAATAGATTTTATATGCATATTTAATATGCAAAGGTTTATAAAGTTTAATATTATAAATGTACCAAGACCCTCACTACTATTAATGTTATTCCTAAAATCACACCCTCAATTAAACATTTGATATCCAACCAATGTGTGGTGTAAATAAAAGGTTACCAACATATTTATATGTTTATTCATACACAAGGTACATATTCCATCCTATGATGACTATGAATGGTACATCACCAACCTCCCCTAATTCACATTCCCTTGAGTAAACTATTAAAACTTTATATGTCAAGGTGTTGCATATGGATCAAGGTACAACTAGATATAGTCATTTAATGGATTTTAATACCTTCATTCATAATCCATTTCCCCATAAGATAGTAGTTTATCCTTTACTAACATGTTTTATATCTCCTAAGAGCCCATTATACAAAGTTAAATAAGATTTTGAGTAACTTTACCTTAATTAAATCCATGCAACATACTTGAATTATGCTTAAATGACAAAATATAAATAATATATTCCTAAGAAGTCTAAAATACTATCCTTTTAGATAGTTTTATTACCTTCACCTCTAATCCATGAGATAATTCATCCCTCTACAAAATTAATTTCTAATGAAATTCACGATCAATATTGATGAATTTTATCATATGCTTAGTTTGCCAAGATTAGTCTGGAAATAAATGAGCCTATACCTGATTATGTATTTCATCATAAGGAAATAACTTCCAAGATGAAAAATCACATTCCTAATAAATAATTTAAAAACATGTTCAAAAAATTTTACTTTCATTTTTAAATGAATCCATCATGTACAAGTATCTCAATATTAATACCATTTATGTAACACAATAAAAGAGTGTGAAATTAACCTCCTCATAATGAATGAACTTTATAGTACCTTCAATTATTCAAGTGAAAAGTTTAAACACAAGTTATATTTTAAATCTAAAGGAAATGATACCCGATATAAGGCATAATAAATGGTTATATTGTGTCAAAACAAGATAGATATTCCCATTTGGAAATTTTATTTGACTCCTTTTATCACCATAATATGCATAAAAAATATTAATCCATAAGTATACAAAAATTATATTGTGCACACATTTAAATAACATTTTATGAATATTAGATCTTCCCAACCTATGGTGTTTAACATGGTCATTTTGGATAAAATAAAAAAACATGGATTAGTTATATAAAATATGTCTAAGTATCACATCACATGGCAATTAGATTATGAATACCATAAATTATATGCATACTAATCTCAATTATATATCTATTTCTCTACTCGCTTCATCTCAAATATGGTTCCAAAGGAAATAAAAATACAAAATAAATGGGTCAAATAATTCTCATAAGGCCAATACATCTCCAAGTGAAATTATAAGAAAAATTATTCAAAATGATATGATCATGTTACCTCCTCCTCATCCTATGATAATATATATATATATATATATATATATATATATATATATATATATATATATATATTATTTTTCTTATCATACAATGCATGGATAGCATATGGACAGGTGTTAGACCTTAATAAATAAGATATAGAATATGATAAGAAATAAAGATAGATTACTAATAAAGTTTCTAAGAAGGAAATTCAAAATTAGTATGTTCTAAAAAATATTAAGGTTAAAAATGTGAATTATAAATATTCAAAAACTATATATATTACAATAATTAAAAATAATGAAAAAGAAAACACTACAAAATCTATGAGTAGATCCCTTAGTCAATAGTCAAAAGAGGAAAATATTTATTTGACTAGATTTCAAGTGTTTATACTGAATCCTTATGCAATATCAAATAAAATAGATGCTCCTAATAATGATCAACATATATAAGTGAAACATAAGTAATAAAATTAAATTCCATAGTAGGATGTCATTGGTTATAAATATACTAATACAAATATAAATGATGGTGTGAATGCCATGTTAATGTCATAGTCTCAAGATGATGACTACATGTATGATCCTGAATACTATAATCTAAAATAATTATATGACAATGATCAATATAATTAAGGTTAATTCAATTATATTTTATTTAATGATACCATATCAAATTTAGTTGATAATGGATAAGAATGGTGATTTTAAGATATACGACACACATATAGGCATATCGTTAATTATTTATTCGATTAGTATAAAATTAATCCATTGTACATAAATTATTAAGGTTTATTTTTTTTATATAAATGTTAATAATATTTCAAACAATACAAAAAGATCAAAAAAAATTATTAAATACAAAAAATAAATATATTAAAAAAATTAAAAAATATGACTTAAGCATGACATGATTACTATATTACACTATTAACATATGTTATTGATTACATGTTTGTTAGATGGAATATTATTTTAATACACACATGAATCTCATGGTATATTAATGTGTAATGCATACATCTTACACATGGGCATATATATATATATATATATATATATATATATATATATATAAATAATATTGGACTTTCCTATACATAGTGGACATGTTGATACTGAGGAAATATTATTCTGCATGTTTTGATATTTTAAGTTATAACTTTCTATGAAAATTTTACCATGTTGAACTACCTATATTTATTACATGTATTTTTAATTATTCATATCTTGAATAATGTTACATATACATGTTTTAGATTAAGGTAAAAGCATATTTTGAAGGGACCCTGAAACCCTTTAACAGAGAAAAGAAAGATGAATCAAAAATGCCCAATAGGAAGAGAAATCCTAAAACAAATTGAAAATCAACATCAAAATCAGGTTTTATAGGGACCTGAAACCACAGACCAAAACCATAAAAAGATCATAGGTTTTACAGAGACCTGGAAACTCAAAATAAGTGTTTAAACTAAGAACCAAATTTTAGAACCAGTTATAACATCCAACAGAAAGGACTAGAACAAAAACAATAGCAACAAAGAAGACCCTAGTCTTTTAATTCTAGGATCATCTTCATGGCCTCATTTCCAATCGTTGCAGTATCCTGTATGGTTATTGCAGCTGAAGTAGCAACTTCTTACAAGGCTTTCTTCCTCAAGCTCTGTCGGGTCCTCTTACTTGGCCCCTCCAAAGATTTTATTTCTTCATTAACTCTTTTTCCAAGGTTAGCTATAGCCACACATATGCTAGAAGTAACCTCCTCCATTTTCGTTCTACTTTATTTGATACACCTTCTTAGATTATTCTCATAATCCTTAAGTTTAATTGGAATATCTCTCATTTGCATCTCCAAATTATTAATTTTGATCCTATCAGCTTCTTAGTTATGTTGCATTATTTCTACTTTCTTCTTCAGCTCCAATATTTCCTTATAC
Source organism: Torreya grandis (assembly GCA_037957365.1). Lineage (NCBI taxonomy): Eukaryota > Viridiplantae > Streptophyta > Pinopsida > Cupressales > Taxaceae > Torreya > Torreya grandis. Next base: position 357,410 of record JARHVA010008218.1, read on the forward strand.
ATCCATGAATCAACTTGGAGAATAGCATTAGCTTTGAATTTGGCCGAATTCATGAATGAAAGCTTAGTGTCCCTCTATCGAGTGTCACAACTGTCATTTGCATTCTCCTAAGGAGAGGACTCATCCTTTTCAATTTGGTTCTCCCTTTCCATCATTTTCTCCTCTTTTGTCTCTGTAGGGTCTTCATGCTAGACAGGATCATCCTTTTCTTGTTCCCTAATCTCCATAGCATGATTGGGAACCAGAACCATATGTTCCTTTTCTCTTATCAAAGTTGGATCATCAAGTAAAATATTTGTGTCTTTAATACTTCCCCCCAACACATTCTAATTATCTTCATGATTAGAATTATGTTGTTCTGTATTGCCCTCAGTTTTATCCCCTTCATTTTCTTTCTCACTTTTTTCTTCATTTTCCTAATAACCTTTTAGATTTGAACTAAAATCCCTAGTTTTGGTCCCTTCCTCTTCCTCCAAAACATTCTTCTCAAAACTTTCTATACTTTCCCACTCAAATTCCTCTTCATAATTATGTTACATATACATGTTATTATACTATGATGTGACATTAATACATGAAAATGGTGTAGACTAGTCTTTACTTGTTCTATGCTTCATTGATGGTGTTACTCTATGACATGATAGGTTAGTTTTTGATTGTCTATTATGTGAAAACCTTGTACTTGTTTTATGTGACATAATTATGTATTTTATTTGTGAAATATTTATTTCCATTTAATTTTTCCCTTGACATTATTTATTTCAACATATTTATGTTGCTTGTATGCATTACTTGGCCTTATGTGTGATACTAACACCCTATATTGTTGCACTTATTGATATTGTTGACATTGAGTGGTGATATTATCTATATCATACACTATTAATACATAGTATTATTAAATTATCATTATAATTCATTATTAATTGATACATCTATATAGAAATGACATTTATATTAAAATTACATATGTTTCATATATGCCTTGATTGGAATTTAATTTACTATGATGACATATTCTCCACATGTTCACATTATTATATATGATGATATATTTACATAAGTCATGATACAATTAAATCTTATTTTTAGATGAGTGACTTACATGATACATCCTTCATCTCAAAATGGGGCATTGTAGTGGGGTTTTTATAGAGACATAATCATTCATCAATAGAAGATCAAATTAAACCATATATTTAAAGTATTGTAATGTTTTAGATATAAGATGGTTAATTTTAATTAAATATATTATCACATCACTACATATTTTGTGGGCATATTCCATGTATATGCATTCAATTTTAAAATACTTAAGTATATATCCATACACGCTTTTATGCATTTGTATTGACATATGTACATAGTTCACATGAATAGAAATTTTAAGTTTCCACATACACATAAATTTGAGATAAATGTTATTAAAATTAAACATATATACATATGACATACTTTATTATTTAGTATAGATTGAGGGGGCATGATACAAGTTCATGCACATACACAAAAACATAGTTTACAGTTGAATGAAAAATGTTTGGCATTACACTTCAAACTTATCAACTATGAAATAATAACTACTGCATGCTTATTCTAGGTTTTTCTATTCATTAAAAATACATAATTGGAGCTTCATATAAAATAAAAAGTGTGTTGTATATACTAAGGTACATTTTTTCCTTTTGCTCTAGTAATACCATTTATAGAATAAAAAGAGGGTATTTATAGATACTAATATTTGGTATTTTTTACTTGATAATGTCAAGGTTGTCACATATTTACCATGTATGTCTTGATCCTAAAAATATAGTCCTAACTCACCATTATATCACACTTTCATACTACCTTATGAGTGTTATCCTTACATTATGTTATCATACACTAAAAAGAACCTTATTATATGTTTTAAACCACCATATTATCCTACATAAACTTCTCTATATCGTCAACTCAATTCATCTATACACAATTCAATACCATTAATTTAACTTAATGTTACCAATAAATACTAATGTGATCTTTTCACTACTATCCCACTCCTAAAAAAGGTTAATTTTTAAAATAAAACATGTCCTTAGGGTTGGCCCATCTTCCTAGTATGTCATTGACATGATAAATTACCATTTGGACTCATATATAGAAATCAAGGTTACATTTGAAATGGAAATACACACTTATATGGTACACATGTACACTACTACACATTGAGAAAATATACCCTACTATTCTCAAATTTAGAATCACTTACTTGGATCAGTCATAAACTAGGTTTGATGCATGCCAAATCTAAGTTATAAAAGATTTTGTCAAGTATCAAAGATAAATCATTAACCATATACATTTAGAAAAGGAGAATAATTTCAAAATCACACTATGTAGGATAACCATGTGTGGATTTATTTCCATCCTCAAATTATCAAATGCATTGTCATTTTTAAATTATTAAATAGGGGTGACTGTGGTTAGCTTTTCCATTTATACTTTCATAGTTTTTATAAGTTTATAATATCTCACAATCATACCTATAATTTAAAGGTTAAGGATAATAATTTTTTAATTTTCATGGATCATTAGGGTTTGACATCACACTAAAGAGATTTCAAAGACAATTAAAGGTGATTGTATATTAATAGTCACTCCTTTTCACATAGGTTAGTATTGACCAACATAGGCAACATCAATAGTTGATACTGACCCAAATGTTATAAAATGAACTCTCCATAAATATAAATATGGTTCCTTAACTAAATAAATCATAGGCCTACTTCAATATGATATTTATTTATAGAATGCGTTCATAATTAGATAGTTAAATAGAAAACCTAAGTACTCATCTCTCTTTTATACTTACTAGATTTATCATAGTCAAATTTTCAAATCATTACAATCAATTTTAGTATTTTATATTTAGATGTATTATCTAATGTTTTTTATTTGATAGGGTAAAAAAGCTAGGTTTTATATGGATCTTAGAACCATGAAAGTAAAGTATAGAAAGTATCAATAAGCCAAACAAAGGCCACCCAACTAAAACATAAAATAACCACTATACTAAACTAAAAGTAAGGAAAATAGAAACAAGAAATAGATATTAAGAGGAAGGTCCCTCTGGCATATCTTTAGCATCCTCAAAGTTTTTCACTAGGATGTCTTACTTAAGCTTTGAAATTTTAGCTCATGTGTAGTTTCTTGGTCGTTTAGCTACTTCTCCAAGAAAGATCATATGAGGTCTCTTCTATGATTGGAACTAAAAAAGAGTCTTCTTTATTGGGACCACCCTGGGGGAACTATGTTGGGGGGGGATCCCAAGGTCTTGGGTGACTATTTGATATGGGTCTAATTAGGTTTAGAAGACTAAATTAAATATTTCACCATGGACTCAACCTATCTATGTAAAGCATTCCAATCCTATATAAGCTTAGTGAGGGTCAAGCCTACCTCTTTCACCTTAGAGTTGAAATTATCCAACTGTACCTTGTTAATTTTCATCTCCTCATAGAGAATGGATTTAACCTTATAGGCAATCTCCTTAGAAGTTCTCATGTCGAGGGTAATTATCTTAGCTTTGGGTACTAAAATCTTGAGGGGGAGGTCATCAGTAGGGGATTTAGTAAGACTAGCTTGGGGGTACTCTCAAAGGGTTTATAGGATCCTAAGGTGGGATCCTCCTCTGGGGAGGCCTCCCTGATGGAGGATCCCACTATGGGGACCTTTGAATCATGTAGGGTTTGGCCATTCTTGATGAGGAGAAGGATCTAGCATTGGTGGAGAATAGGGTTGCCTTTATTTACTTGATGAGCCAAAGTGGTGCTTTCAAGATATTTAAGTAGAAATAAAGGATGCCTTATCTTATAACCAATAACATGATTTAGTAAGAAGATGTGGTAGGAAAAAATTAGAGTTTATTTACCTTCAAGGGTCATAAAGTGCATAACCTACAGATGGATTTCAGTCCAATGATGAAGAACGTTTACCTGGGGGAATACTTTCTTTTCAGTCTTCACAAATTCATTCATCTAAAATAATCATTGTAGAATCTCTTATTTATTGTTTTAGTCTTTGAATGCCTTATTACCCTAATAGGACATACCATTCACCTCTCTAACATACTCCTCTATCACAGTGATTCTAATACCATGAATGGTCACCTTGAATTTGTTCTAGGTTGCTACAAAGTAATAGGTCACTTCTACATTATGCTCTCTGATTCTCTCCATAAACTTAGTGAGGCCCCCGTATTTGAGTTTCTTTTATAAAATTTTCTATCCTCACACTTTCATGAAATAAATGGGTTCAAGACTTTCCCTATCACCTCTCATCAAAGTGGTGTTAGTAAAACCAAGGTGAGCAACTAAAAAGTTTTAGATGGAACTATTTTGAATAATACAAATGGAGTTTGGGAAGCCTTTTGATATGACATTATAACATTTATTCCTCCTATAAATATATTTATAAGATCATCATGATTAAAATCCACCCCTTAGGTGAAAATTACATGTGTGTTGTGACATGATGTTTTGATCAATGAGTGGTACATTCACCCCAAAAGGCTTTGAGGACATTGTTAGGAACATTTATTGCATCGTGATAATTATTTAAAATGTGGAGTTCAACTCCAATGCTAGTGAAAAGGTTTGCTACCCCATTTCCTTCTTGGTAGGTATGGATAATTTGAAAATGAATCATGACCCTCAAGAGTTGATTAGCATCATTGATGATGTATTTGATAGTATGAGAGGGGATTATTTCCCATTCTAGATAATTTAGGATATATAATGAATCACCCTCCATGATGATTCTAATTTAATTAATTTTGGAATCTAAATGGATACTTGAGAGGGACACCTTGGCCTCTACAAGGTGGTTTGTTTAATTTCCCATAGGAACTACATAAGTGGCCAACATCTCTAATTTTTAGTTCCTTATAAATCATCCTCCACCTATGGGGCCCAAGTTTCCTTTAGAGGCACCATCAAAGTTTAGTTTTACCCAACCTTTTGATGTATTATTAAATGTGATATCTACCAAATTATATAATTCTACCAATTTATTGGGTATTATAATACCTTCAAATCTATCTAATTCTCA
>JARHVA010008218.1:367500-450000 GCA_037957365.1 Torreya grandis
CTCTTTATCCATATTTATTATTTTTGTCTTTAGTATTCATTCATTTAAGCTTTTGAACCTTATTTGCATATCTTATGAGTAGCTTGAACCCATATAGGACAACAATCTCTCATAGAATAGATTTAATGGCTAAAAGTTATCATTAGATCTACCCAATGAGGATTTTGTAGGATTTTGAATCCATCACATTCATTTTAATGGGTCCTTCCACCTTAGCTTGATTTACCACACCATTAATTTCACATATCACTAATTTCCCTGGTCAACCATATTACATGTCTTAACTTAAATATTATTATATATAAAGAATTTATGGTCATTTTACAATTATATTATAAAGTATAATTAGATGGATACCTTCTAAATTTTAGAATTTCTAATTGATTAAAATATTTTATACATTTGAGAAGGATATTAAACATTGATCAATCCTTGGCCATTATTTACTTTAAGATATTGTGACACCATCCACTTGTAAAAAACTAGGATTTAGGAGAATATTAATGTAGTTGCATCATCTCTTATAAGTAAGAGGAGTTATAATTCCTTTCTTGATATTCTATCTTTACTACGAAATAACTATATGGGGATTTATTATAGAATGCATATATATAGCTACAAATTCATTAAGTTTTCCCAACACAAGTAATTTTATCCATTCTCTTTGCATGTGTGATAAGGTGAGTTTTTTAAAGAGATGAATAATTAATCATTAAATAAATTCTAATCTACAAATAAAAGAAGTTCAAACACAAGACTGCATGGCATTAAGAGGTGAACCTAAACATAAAAATCCATAACCCAAAAATGTGTGTAGTATAGATTTGAAACAATAAAATATTATTAGTTACATTAAAGGGATAAATTAAGCTACTAAATCCACCTTGAAAATATTTTTTGTACATAATTAGGTGTTGAGTGTATCCTTTGACAGTGACAAGTCTAACTTTTTCACAACCCTAGTTAATCACTTCCAAACCACTACTACACTTACAAAATCACAATATTATGATTAATTTTTATTAAACATATGTATTTTAATAATTTATTAGTCATTTATTTCATTTAGTGTAATTTTATAATTTGTGATACTAGGACAAGTTTGATTTAATGGTTTATACTAGTATATTCTAGATTTCCTTTCTATAAAATTTTTAATTATTTATTCATACCTAAAGCTATCTCAAACTAAAAAGTTTTAAGAAATAATAAGTAAATCCCTTTATTATTTGTATGCCTATATATTTTAAATGTTCCCTTTAATATCTTATAATTGATATATGGTTTTTCATAGCTACACATTACTTTAACTCATTTAACATTGAACCCTAAATTAAATGGCCTTGAGAGGAAAGTTCTCAAAATATTTTGAGTGGTAAAAAGGTGATGGGAATGAAAATGTTCAGGGTGAATGTGAAAGGATAAAATATGTTTTATAATAAAAATAGGACACAAAGGTGGGCCATCTATTTGCATTTGGTTAGGTGTGTTAGACTATATATGATCAAACTAATGAGTAAGTTTTGACCATCCTTAGTAACATAAAAGGAGGTCCCACGGGAAAATTTTATCATGTATCAAATTTAAAGGTTAAATTAGGGGAATATGACGAGATCCATCTAGTTGAGGAATTGAACATTTTAAAATATTCAAGTGGGTTTCATATAAATGTGCTAGATTATCTAAAGGCAAAATCATCTTATAGTTTGATGCACGCTCTAGTGAGAAATTTTCTTAAATCTTGACCCAATATATGTATTTATATAATGGGATTATAGGATATGGACTCTAAATGGACATATAGAAATATCTACTTTGACCAATTATTTTTTTCTTATTTGATGTAATAATGAAGAGGATTATTCTAGTATTGTGATGGGAGGGCCCTATTTTATGTGTGTATTTGTTTTTTTTTTTAAAAATTGGAAGCCTAGATTTGATACAAATCATGATAATATCAATTTAATTCCAAATTAGGTTAAGCTCATAGGGCTTCCAATGGATTATTTAGAAGATGATATATTTTACATTATTGCTAAGATTATTGGGTATCTTATTGCTTTTGATTATACCACCAAGGGAAAAATTAATATGCTTCATGTTAATTTTTATTTTGAATACTTTATGGATAAATATATCCATTCTTATGTTATTTTTAACTCTTCTAGTGGAGATTAGATCCAAAAAAATTGAATATTAAGGTTCTACTCTCAAATGTGAAGCCTATTAAAAATTGGGAATATGACTAGAGAGTGTCCATCATTTGTGAATAAAAGGAATGATTTTATCTTTAGGAAAGATAAGAAAAAGTTTCTAAGGATGGTTAAATAGGATCAACAGCCCTCCAATATAGATAGTCAGAGAAAAAAGTTAGAGAAATCAAAGGGTGATCAAAATGATATAAATGAGGAATTAGAAGAAATGGAATTTGTGATTTGATGGGGGTTAATGTTGAGGTTCAAAAAATAATCAAATCAAATACATATACTCAAAATGGTAAAAATGAAAATGTGGAGAATAAGATAACAAAGAGTAATCAATTAAAAATATGCTCAGATATGAAAGAACAATCTATGAATAAAGGAATAGACAATAATATTTTGGAGTATTTTCATGAAATGTTATATGTAAGGGGTTTTCAAAATATTATTTCTGAAATGATTTTAAAAAGTATCCTATTAATAATAATAATTTTCAATAGCCAAAATGTATTTCACTAGAGGACGATGTAGAGGTAGTAATTAATACAAAGATGGAAAATAATAACATAATAAGTAAGGGGATACTTACATTAAAGAAAAATGGGTTATTATATGATTATAATAGTTCATTTTGGCCATTGAGACACATTAGATAATTACATGATTGGTTTCATCACCTACTATATAAAATGATAAATAACTAAATGTATGGATTATTCCAAAACATGTTAAATATCATAAATAGCCAAATGTGGGTTATAAAAAAAGAGGAAAAATATCTAAGGCTGAATCTAGGAATAAAATTATGGATTTGGAAATAGCTAAGGGAACTTAGTCAGATAATGAATCAAAGATTTATAAACCACCCCCAATCCATTACAATAAAATTCATTATTTGTAATATCAGAGGGATGAATCACACCAATAAGCATAGGAATTTTAGAGATATAAGGGAAATCAATCTATATTCTATAATAGATATTTAAGAAACCAAAATGGATGCTACACTGGTAAAATAAACTAATAAGAAAGTATGGAAGGAGGCAAAGGTAAATAGTGTTAGTTGTGTAGGTGATTCTAGAGGGATAATTACTTTTTGGGATGATAAAGTGTTAAAAGGGGATTTTTTATTTAAAATACTTTCCATTTGGATATTTTATTTATAGTTAAGGATAATGAATCACGTTGGATTTTTTATAATATGTATGCCTCAAATTTGCATTTAGCTCATAGAGTATTGTGGGAAGAATTTGAGGACTTAAGGATGATTTATGGGGATTTTAATTGGATGGTTTTAGGATCCTTTAATACTCCTCTAATCCCTTATAAAAAAAATTTGAACTTGGCTATTCTCAGAAAGTATGAAGGATTTACTATCTTTCATTTCTAATAATGGTTTATTAGATGTAGAACTTACAAGTTATAATTATAAATTGTCTAATAGATGGCTTGGGGATAACCTCATTCATACCAAATTAGATCATGTTATAATTTATATAAGTTGGATGTTTGTTCAATATTTTTACCTCTTTTAATTATTTTTTATTGATTCAAATCATAATCTTATCATCCTAAATATGGATGATAGATCTAAGAAGGAATGAAAATCATTTTAAGTCTGAATACATCTAGTTTTCTCATCTAGATCTATTAAATATGATTAAAGAATGGTGTAAAATATTCATTCATGTCATTGTTATCTACAAATTGTCTCAAAAAAGAAAGAATGTTAAAAAACCATTAAATTTTTGAATATTGAGCTTTTTGGCAATATATTTCATCGTAAGGATAAAATTGGGGCATATCTTAAGTTGCTAGAAGATTATATATATGGAAATGATTTTATAAAGGAAACTAGGAAAGAATAAAATATCCTCCTTAGTGACTATCATACTTTGGTAGCTCGTGAGGAGACCTTCTGTAGGTAGAAATATTGAGATTTATGGCTTAAGGAGGGGGACCATAATACTAAGTTTTTTCATTTAACTTCTATTAAATATAGGAGTCATAATATTATAACTAAGATTACTCATGAATATGGAGATTATTTCTCTAATCCTATCATAATAAAGGAAGAATCAATTCTTCTCTTTAATAATGTGTTTGCTATAAAAAAATGCTCTTAATAGGACTAGGGCTCTTGAGTTTTTATATAATGTTCCTTTAATTGTCTCCTCTTAAGATAATGTGGAGTTATTGAACTTCATTAATGGTGAATAAGTAAGTAAAATGGTATTATTTATGAATAAATATAAATCTCTTTGACATGATGGATTTCTTATTAATTTAAAAAATATATATGGGAAATTATAAATCTTGATCTAGTTGAGTTTGTTGATAATGTTTTTCTTCTAGAAAAATTCTAAGTGAATTCAAAAATACTTTCATTTCCATTATCCCCAAAAAGAGTGGAGTCACTAATTTTAATTATTTTCATTTGATATGTCTTTGTAATTTTATATACAATATATTTATAAAAAATTTAGGTCTTCATTTCTATCCTTTGATGGGCAAACTCATTGCTACTAATCAGGGAGACCTTGTTGTGAGAAGCCAAATTCAAGATGGGGTTATATTTATCCATGAAATGATTCATTAAATGGTGAAAATTAAATAATAAAGGATGATATTCAAGATGGATATGTGTAAGGATTATGATAGAGTTGATTTGGAGTATTTGGATATGGTTTTGGAAAAATATAGATTTCATAATCATATCAAACTTTTTATTTCTAGTTGCATATCGTATGTCATGTTTTCTATTTTGGTGAATGGTTATCCTCTTTTTTTTTCATACTTAACATTTCATAAGATAAGGATACCCTATATATCCATTTTTATTTATTTTTATGGAATATTCTCTTGTCAAAAACCTATTGTAAGCTCTGAGGCTTGGGGATATTAAAGGTTTCATATTAGCAAGTGGAATCCCACTATTCCTCATCAAAAAACTTTAGATTATACCATCACCTTGGATACAACATTGGTGAGATAAGTTAAATATTTAAATAAGATTATATTTTATTGTGAGTAGGTTTATATGCAAAAAGTAAATTTTGAGAAAAGTTTACTATTTTTTTTGAATACTTCTTTACTTAAGCAAAACAAGATAACTCAAATCTTGGGTTGTCAAAACTAGTATTTGCCTTATATGTACCTTGGAATTCCCATCTTTGTTGTAAATATGACATTACATATATGGAAGCATATTATTTAAATATTTCAAAATAAACTCTCAAGATGGAAAGGTACCGTTTTATCTCAGGATGATAAGCTTATGGTGATAAAAATCATCTTGTAAATCCCCCCAGTTTATGTAAAGACTTTGATCAAAATTACTAGAGTTGTATAGGATAAATTGAACAACATTCAAAAGATATTATTATGGATAAGTGAAGATTAAAAACAATGGTTTCTTTTGGTCACTTGGGAAAGTGTGATAATTCCTAAACATTACGATGGTTTGGGTATTAAGAACCTAAAATGGATGAATAAGGTGATTATTGCTAAGCTCTTTTGAATATTTATTAATAAGGTTTCAATTTTTATGGATAAATACTTGGAAAATAGACCCTCAATTGAGTTTCTTAACGAATTAATTTTTGTCAATTGTTCTCCCCAATTTGGAATTTCATTATTAAAGTTAAGGAAAATATTTGAAAAGATTGTAAATGGAAAATTGGTAATGGTCTTAAAATAAAGTTTTGGGAGGACCCATGGATCTAGAGTTCCCATTGAGTAATATTTACCCATGTTATTAAGTTTTGGATCATATATAATGTCAATATGGGCTCATGGTTGTTGATTATTTATAAATTAAGAATGGTATAATTTATTGGAAACAACCATATATTGAAAATGTTGGAGATGAAGTAAAAATATCTAAGCCTTAAATATATTGATTCAACATATCCACCTTCTTAATTTGAAAAAAGAATTTGTTTCATTTTTGTTTTCCTTATCAAATGGTTAATATTAAGTTATAACTGATTATAATAGGTTGATTCCATAGCTTTAAGATATAATTTATTGGTCTAAAATTTGGGATAAAGATCTTATTCCCAAAATCGACTTATTTTTATGTCTCTATTCATAGAATATCATTCTCACTTTGGATAATTGGGTTAAGAGAGTTTTGACCTTGGTGAATAAATGTGCTCTATGTGAATCTGATATTGAATTTTCTATTCATATTCTTTTACAAGGTCCCTTTGTTTTCAAGGTATGGGGTTTTATTTTAGATAAATTTTAGACTAGTTGGTCTCATCCTTCCTCTTTAGTTGATTCATGGATTACCTAGATTTATCCTTTCTATAAGAAATATATTAATAAACTATATGATTTATCTTTACCTAATGTTTTATGGGGAATTTAGAAAGAGAGAAAAATATATATTTAGGAATACTAAAAATCTCATTAAAATAATGGCTAATAAAATTATCAATTTCATCACTAATAATTTGAAAACTATCAAAGGAGAAAAAAACCCAACTTTCACATAAAAAAGAAACTATTTCTAATAAATTGACATTATCTATGGATAATAAACCTATTATGGATCCTAAGATGGAAACTATATGCAATAATAAATGCATTAGATCTACAAATCTATCCTAGCTCAGAGAAAATATATCCTAATTACACATTCGATTGGGGATACATTAGATAAATAGGGTCATGACCAATATGGATCAACTAGAATGAATTAGGGGATCTCTTACCATAATAATATCACTAGGGAGGGTTCCAAAGCTTGTAGTTAATAAAAACTATGAAATAACCCCAACTAGGTCCTATGTTTTCATATTCACTAAACTAATAACAAGTAAAGTAAAAATGTAGTCTAGTGTTCAGTAAAGATTATGGCATAAAGTGGGGGTAATAAACAATAAAATTAAACATGTATAGAAGACATATACTCATGCAAATGTATATGAAATCCTAATGCATATAAGAGAAGTTCAATTGCATATCTATAAACTCTTATAAAAGAGAATCAAAGTTAGGAATACTTACCTTTGAAGATGAAACCATCAAACCTCAATCTCTCCCTTGGCCAAAGTGATTCAAAATAAGTTATTTTGGTATATAATTATGACAAGGATAAATCAACTCTAGGCTACACAACCTATAAATACATCCAAAATACTTTTTCACAAGATAAGATAAATATCTCCAAAGAAAATATAAAACACTAAGCTTGCTCCTCAAGTAGAATGGTGGATAAGCAGATGTACAATATATCTTACTTATTCTTCTCCTTATGATTAATCATGGAAAATAATTTGTTTATATATGTGGAAATAAACCTAAACCTTTCTAAAAATTTTGGCCAATAGGGTCGACCTAGTCAACCTAGTATCGTTATTGACAAAAAATCCCTAGGTCACCAACAAAGTTAGCCAAAGGCTGACCTAGAACCTAAATATGTTTTATCAATAAGAGTACAAGGTTCACACAACTGACATAGTCATGTAAACTACCCAAATGGGGCCTAGGTTAGGAAAAGGGATAATGAAGGTGGTGAAAGAATAGAAGAGTGTGTAAAAGATAAGGCCAAGCTTAGGGGAATGGTTTTTAGGAGACAAGTGTGTAGATAATGAGTGATAAAAGGGATAATAATGCCTTTAAGCACCAATGGTCTACCAACCCCTTTTTTAGTGTACCCCTTAGGGCATACACATAAAGATCTTGAGAATTATGGGTTCTTACAAGATAGAGAGTATTAGTATTTGATAAAAGTTTTAAAATATTATGTGTATACATATCCCCCACTCGAAGCTCATCACATGTCACATAGGTTCAACACAGGATAGTGATTTGAGAAAAGAACATGATGACACATAATGTTGATGCTAAATAAAGTATAGTAAGGAGAAAAAAGATAAATAAAGGGATAAAATTGATAAACACATACCTTTACTTACCTTAGTGTTGTAGATAAAGAAGGAGATATGAGAGATGTGAAGGCATCTGATATGAGGAACATTAGGCAAACCTATAGAGATTAGTGAAAATGAGAAAAAAATATAAATTTTTACAAAACTATAAATATAATTGTTATAAAAATTCTTTAAGACATTAGGATTCTAAAACATTTTATGGTTTGGAAAATCATTTAGTAGAAACAAAGATATGATCATAATAAGGAATCTAACAATAAATATTTGAAGGGTAAATACTTATGAATATTAAATATAAATAGGGTGGAAAATAATTCATATGCTATTGTTTGACTATTATGAGAAAAATATAGCTGTAGAAAACTTGGTGAGAGCCTAAAGATCCAAGACAGTGAAGAGATGATAGTTGAGATGAGAAGAATACATAGCAACCTTAGTGAATGTATCACAGGTAAGAAATTAAGAATTTTAAAAGTTTATTATTTAAAATTGAGTGTTTTATAAAAAACTAATAAATAGGAAAAATCTAGATACAAAAATGAAACCTAGGAAATTTTTAGGAACACTAGGGGTCAAATAAGGTACTAGGTTGAAAGGGTGAGAGTAATGAATACCTTAGGCATTTATTATAATTGGTCAAAAAGTAGTCATATTAAAAGAACAAGGTTGACCTAGTTGACCTGGTTGGTAGAAAATGAGATTTTATATGGGTGGTTGATGGGGATACATATAGGTTGGTATCACTTTAGAGGATGTCCATACATTGCTTGGACTTCTTATAGGGGGACATCAGTGATCATGGGGATACCAAATGATCATGAGGAGAGGCAATCATTAGCTTAATGGGAAATGTGCTAGGATAGGATTTACCTAGGATTGAGGGTGAGTTTATTTAATGTCTACATTGAATATATTTTAGATATTCATAAGGCTATGATAGGACTTGTGACAGGCTGACTATTATGTCATAAGTAAAATAGTAAGGTACCACTATATACAATAAACTTGTGTTGGTACATATTAGATCAGGAGGCACCCTTATGACTTGTGTTGTTTAATTTGGGTTAAGATCATACATGATATGGATGATATGTTGTTTAGAGGATAGAATACCATGGGAGTAGTGCTATTGCTAAATGCATAGATATATGAGAGGTTTTTGATGTACCAACCAACTAGGTTATCCTATGTGGTTGATGATCAATTACCTTTGGTTTTGAGATGGAGATAGGATCAAGTGGTGTAGGTCATTCCCCATTCATCAATGTTTTATATATTCACACCATAAGAGATCATGTGGTATATTTATGCACATGTTATTACTATTTGGCCAAATTGGGTGACTTTGGCACTAGGGTTAGCATGAGTACACATCATGGGTGACTACACCTAGTGGGTAGAGCCATAGTTGTTTTCATTCTTGATAAGATAGTGTATAATCCCTCACCTAACATATTCTATAGTGGTTCTTACATTTTTGGATTAGCATATGAGAAAGCTGAGGGGGAGAAGATGATGAAGAGTACTATTCAAGAGACTGAAGATCAGACTAGGGAATCTGAGACCATGAAATGGTCAAACATGATAGATGATAGTTCAAAAGCATATGGACATGGATGTAAGAGTGTTATAAGTACCATAATAGGAGTATTGACCACCTTAGTCACACCACCGATGGAGATACCAATAATGAGAGAGAACATACAGTGTGTTCATCTAAGATGGTGAATTATTTGGCCCAGGGTAGAGATGGTCTATAGATGCACTAATAAGGCAAGGCTCTAGATGTGAATGGGTGGTGACGCTAGGGTTTTATTTGCTTAGGATGTATATTATATATGAGTTACGTAGGGGATGAATCAATGGAGAGACCATGCTCAGTGGGTGAGTAGGTGGGGAGATGATAATTGGTGACACTAGGATAGGTAATAAATGGTTATAATTTTTAGTTTATTGATATATAATACTAGTTGTATAGATATATTTTGATATGTATATATGATATAATATCTATTTGGTTTGAATTTTGAAGATCCTATGGATGAGGAGGAGGTTAAATGGGGATCCCTCGTGATGGAAATGCACCACGATATTCTTGATGAGGTGTTGGCACCATATTACCCCACCACATTGGATGAACTCATGGAACCATCTACTCTAGCTTGGGTAGGCTCATTAAAACTAGTAGGGGAGGATACAAAATAACTACAAGCATGTAGAGATCGGATACATCCACTAGTATGGGTACAATTAGGATAGGCACAATCATGGTAGGTCTTGGCTCAGGAGAGATCCACTTACATGGCTACCACTATCTAGTTGGGATAGGTATAGTCCCAGGTGGCTAACATATAGGTATAGGTAGTAGGAATGAGATCTTAGACATCCTCCTTATAACATACTATTTAGAGGGGACAATATAAGGCATCTATTTTTAGTGTGGTTAGGCCATGAGATAGACATGATAGAGCCTAGACTTAGAGTTTGAGTAATGTATTTTTGGACTTTGTTTTGTATAAAACACATAATATATAGAGAGAGATATTCTGTTGTGACATTTGGATGTTGATCTTATTATTTTTATTTTGGTTGTGGTTTTGGATACATGAATATATTTCTTTCTATCACATGTATTTTAATTTTTTTGAATATGCTATGGGAAATATATATGGGGTGTTTTCTTTTCCAGCATTATGTATTACACATGCATGGTTAAAAATAAATAGGCAAAAAGAGTTGGAAAAGTATAATTAATCAAAAATAAATGCACTACATACTATATTATGTTGGGAAATGTATAATGACAAAATATGACTGAGTATAATAATCCAAAAAGTGGTAAACAAGAGGGGGAAATTTTTTTTAAACCATGAAAAACATTATCACCAAATTAAAACAAGTAAAATCATGCTAAATCACATTGGGAAGTATGAAAATAATGTAATAAAAATAGAAATAACATGAAAGAAAAATGGTATAAAAACAAATAAATTAAGTTAGTAAATCATACTAAATCATGTTGGGAAGTATAAAAGAGAAACAAAATTGCTAAAATGGTCTTAAATTAATAACACTAATTCAAGTTGGGAAGCATGAAAAAATTAAGAAAAATGGTTGGATTCTTACATGCAATCAAAAAATAAGAACATAAAAGTGAAATATTAATGAAGTAAGAATAAAACATACTAAATCAATATGGGAATCATGTCAATGACATTTAACTCATAATAAATCACATCTTATCTCATATTTGACACATGTAATTTCATTATGACTTGGATATTTGAAAATTTTATGATGAAGGCTAGGTCATATCCATGGTCTTACACTATAATTCACAAAGGGAACACCAATGAGGTGGAAATAATGTGAAAATATGGTAAATTGGATGTTTTGAATGGTAATGTGAAAATTTGGTAATTTATGAGGAAGGCCAAGTCAATTTCATGGTCTTACAGTGCAACTCACAAATGGATTCCCTAGGAGGAGTGATCAATAAACAAAATAATATTTCTCAAGGGGAAATATTAGGGTTGTAGGGAGTGAAAAAGTGAATGTAAGAATAATAACATAGGTTTATTATGAGAATACCTTAGTAGACATGAGGCACACTAAGCACATGAGAAGAGACTAAGTGACTAGTGACCATCAATATACAAAATGTACCAATTTTCTATAAACATAAAGTTGTGTAGGCAAATAAGTACAGTACTAAGATCAAATCATTTAGATAGTTTTGAACAATAAAAGGGATAATTAATTTGGTGAAATACTGTAGGATTGTGAACTAGAGAAAGATAAGCTTAATGGAATAGTTTTTATGAGACAAGTGTGTAGATAACAAGTGGCAAAAGGGAAAATAATCTTATGAAGCACCAATTGTCTTCCCACCCCTTTTTTGGTTCACCCCTTAGGGAATGAACACAAATAGATTGAGAATTGATGGGTTTTTTAAAGATAGAGAGTTACAATAATTGATAAAAGTTTTAAATTATTATTTATATACATATTCCCCACTCAAATCTCATCATGTGTGATGTAGGTGCAACATGGGATGGTGCTTCAAGAAAAGTACATGATGACACATAATGTTGATGCTAATATAAAGTACAATAAAGAGAAAACAAGATAAATAAAAGGATATAATTTTAAAAAACATACCTTTACTTACCTTAGAGTTGTATATAAATAAAGAGATATGAGAGATGTGAAGTTATCCAATGTGAGTAGCATTAGGCGAACCTATAGAGATTAGTGCAAAAGAGCAAAAAAAAGAAATTTTTATAACCTATGCATATAATATTTGGAAAAATTCTCTATGAAATTAGGAATCCAAAACTATTTATGGTTTGGAAAATGATTTATTATAAAACAATATATAATCAAAATAAGGAATCTAATAATAAATATTTAAAGGGTAAATACTTGTGAATAGTAAATATAAATAGGGTAAAAAATAATTCATATGTTGTTTTTTTACTATTATGAGAAAAATAAAGCTTTGAGAAACTTAGTGAGAGACTAAAGAGCCATGATGGTGAAGAGATGACAACTAGGATTAGGAGAATGCATAGAAGCCATAATGAGTGTAGCATAGGTGAGCAATTAAGAATTTCAAAATTTTAAAATTTTCTTATTTGGAATTGAGTGTTTTATAGAAAATTGATAATTAAGAAAAATATAGACAATGAAATGAACCCTAGGAAATTTTTAGGTATTCTATGGGTCAAACCAGGTACTAGGTTGAAAGGGTGAGAGCAATGAATACCTAAGGCATCTATTATAATTGGTCAAAAAGTAGTCGTATTGAAAGAACAAGGTTGATTAGGTTGACCTAGTTGGTAGAAAACAAAATTTTAGATGGGTGGTTGATGGGGATACCATAGAATTTGGTATCATTTTAGATTATTATATGTATTTCATGGACATCATATAGGGGGATCATTGGTGATCATAGGGATATCAAATGTTTAAAAGGAGAGGCAATCATTATCTCTATGGGTGATGTGATCAAATAAGATTTACTTAGGACTAAGGGTGAATTTTTTAGTGTCTATATTATATAGATTCTAGATATTTAGAATGTTGTGATAGGACTTGTGATAACCTAAGTGTTGTGTCATAATTTAGATGGTCACATACCATTATATGTAATAAACTTGTGTTAGTCTATATTAGATCAGGGGGAACTCTCTAACTTGGGTTGTGTCATTTGGGTTAAGCTCATGCATGATACATATGGGATGTTTTCTAGAGGGTAGAAGACCATGAGACTAGTGGTATTGTTGAGTGCCTAGATATATGAGAGGTTTCAATGTACCAACCATGGGTTTCCCTATGTGGTCAATGATTAGTTGCCTCAGTTTTTGAGATGGAGATAGGATTAGGTGATGTGGGTCATGCCCCACACACTAGTTCTATAGATGGTCACATGAATAGATATTGAGTGGTAGACTTAAGCACACATTATGATTATTTATCTAAGTTAGGTGACTTTGAAATTAGGGTTATCAAAAGTATGGATCATGGGCTAATACACCTAAAAGGAAGAGTTGTAGTTGGTTTCATGCTTCCCAATATAGTTTGGACTCCCTCACTTGATAAATTTTATAGTGGTGCCTACATTTTGAGCTCAACATGTGAGGGAGTCAAGGGGGAGAAGAGGAAGAGGAACACTAGTTGAGAGACTAGAGATCTGAATAAGGAGTGTGAGACCATGGACTAGTCAAACATGATAGCTAGTAGATGGAAAGGGTATGGATTTGGATGAAAGAGTACCATAGGTACCACAACCAACACTATAGTAGGAGTAATGACCACCTTAGTCACACCACTGATGAAAATGCTAGAAGTAAGAGAGAATAAAGGGTGTTCATCTAAGATGACACATTAGTCATCTTAAGGTGGAGCTAGTCTCTAGAGGCACCAATAAGGAGAGGTTTGAGATGTGCATAGGTGGGGACCCCAAGGTTTTATTTGATTAGGAGGAATCTTATAGATGAGGTTCTCAAGGGATGAATCGATGGAGAGACCATGCTCAATAAGAGATTAGGTAGGGAGATAGTGATCAGTGACATTGGGATAGGTAATAAATGGTTGTAATTTTTAGTTTTTGATATATAACACTAGTTGTATATATAGGTTTTTAGATTTATATGTGATCTAACATCTATCTAGTTTTAATTTTATAGATCTTATGGATGAGGATGAGGTCAGATGTGGATCCCTAGTGATATGATCACACTATGATATTCTAGATGGGGTGTTGGCACCATATGACCCTACCACATTGGATGATCCCATGGTACCATCTACCCTAACTCAAGTAAGCTTATTCAGACTAGTAGTGGATGTTACAAGGTAGCTACAAGCATGTGGAGATATGAAACATATAGAAACAAGGGTGGGATAAAGATAACCATAGGCATGATAGGCCTTGGCTTAGGAGAGAAAGACTTATATTGTTACCACTATCTAGTTGGGATAAGTATAGGCCAAGGTGGCCAACTTATAGGGATAGGTAGCAGGATTGAGGACTCAGACATGCTCTTTATAACATACTATCTAGATGGGATAGTCTAATGCATTTATGGGTAGTGTGGCTAAGCCACAAGAGATACATGATAGAGCCAAGCCTTAGACCTTGAGTGATGTATTTTTGGACTTTGTTTTGTATAAAACACACAATATATAGAGATATTATATTATGACAATTGGATGTTGATCTTATGATTTTTATTTTGGTTTTGGTTTTAGATGCATGGATATATTTCTTTCAATCACTTTTTTTGTTGTTGTATATGATATGGGAAACTATGTGGGGTGTTTTATTTTCTAGCATTATGTAGTACACATGCATGGTTAAAAATAATAGGCAAAAAGATTTGGAAAAGTATAATTAATTAGAAATAAATGTACTACACACTATATCATGTTGGGAAATGTGTAATGACAAAATATGACTAAGTATAATCAGCCAAAAAGAGGTTAATAAGAGGGAAAAAATACTTTTAAACCATGAAAAATATTGGTACCAAATTAAAACAAGTAAAATCATGCTAAATCACATTGGGAAGTATGTAAATAATGTAATAAAAATAGAAAGAATGTGAAAGAAAAATGGTATAAAAAATTCAATTAATTCAATCAATCATTCTAAATCATGTTGGGAAGTATAAAAGAGAGACAAAATTGTTAAAATGGTCTTAAATTAATTACACTAATTCAAATTGGGAAGTATGAAAACCTTAAGAAAAATAGTTGGATTCTTACATACAATTAGAAAATAAGAAGATAAAAGTGAAATTTTAATCAAATAAGAATAGAACATACTAAATCAAGATGGGAAACATGTCAATGGCATGTAACTCATAATCAGTCATATCTTATCTCATAGTTGATACATGTAATTTCTTTGTGACATGGATATTGAAATTTTTTGTGAGGAAGGTCATGTCCTATACATGGTCTTACACTATAACTCATAAAGGGAACACCAATGAGGTGTAAATAATGTGAAAATATGGTAAAGGGTATGTTCTAAATGGTAATGTGAAAATTTGATAATTTGTGAGGAAGGCAATGTCTTATCCATGGTCTTACAATGTAACCTACAAATAGAATCCCTAGGAGTGATCAGTAAATAAAAAAATATTTATCAAGGGGAAATATGATGGTTGTAGGGAGTAAAAAAGGAAATTTAAGAATCATAACATAGGAATATCATGATAAGATCGTAGGAGACATGAGACACACTAAGGACATGAGAAGACACTAAGTGACTAGTGACCATCAGAACATAGAGGGTACCTATTTACTATATACAAAAATCTATGTAAGAAAATAAGTGTGGTACTAAGGTCAATTCATGTAGGTAGTTTTTAAAAATAAAATTAAAATGGACCTACCTTCACACAACATGTTTCTTGTTCCTCAGGACCCATTATAGAGCCATCGATCTATTATGAAGATTGGGTACTTGCATGAAAAATTAGGTAGTACTAAAATAATTTTTTTTTCTCTTTTCTTATCTACTAGCCTACCATACCCCAATGAACCTTGAATCTATCATAAGGACAAATTTGGAGTTTTAAATTTGATTAAAAAATGACTTGTGCTTAGAATTACATCTTTTAGTGTGATTTGACTTTTAAATTTTTTGAATGTTGTCTTTTAGGTCATTGCCTTTTATTAAATGATTTGGATTTTGAATATTTTATGGATTTTAAGATTCCTCCTCCATATAGATTTGGAATGACCAATAAGTAGGATAGAGTGATACACACTTTAGTATTTAATTAAAGGAAGCCAAGTATCTATATATATGACTGACTTGAACACTTAGGTTTATCTATGAACCGACATGTTATCTCAAGTCTCAACCATGTGTATGATTAGTTTATGAAGGTGAATAAAGGGGAATAAGAGGAAATCCAAAAGTGGACTGGTAAAAGGATATTATAAGGAGATGAATTATTTTCTAACTGATCACATGGTAAATGAGGAATGAATAAAGGTAACAAGGTTTGTATAACCAAGTCACAATAACTATTATCCATGTTTATGGAGATAAGATAGAAAATAATCATGAGAAAGAATAAGGTAACCATAATAAATGAACTGAAGAAGAATAAGTATGTAATTGTGAAAAATAGTCCATAATATAAAATAATGACATCATAAGCAACATGTAATACAAAATAAAAAATCACCAAGTAAGATAGATAATAATTTGACAAAATGTCCAATGATATAAATAAATTTAAAGTTGGAGCACATGTCCAATCAAAATGAAAATGGAAGGAAACCATGCACATTTTCATAATTAATAACATATTTATCCACACACATTATCCATAACATCTAATAAGTCTCTATGAAGTTCAACTTGGACTACAGCTAGAGTCTCATCAATCTTCAAGTAAAGCTAAGAAAATACTTCATGTTGAAGCTCTTTGATAGAAAATTTATGGATACCTATATGATTATGTTTATAAGGGATGTATAGGGGATGATCAAGAGAATGCATGGGATTAGATTCTATGGGAGATGAATGGGTCATCGGTAGGGAAGGTACCACTAGTGAAGGCATATCCATGGGTGAGGGAATCACAAGTGGAACAATAGTAGGTGGAGAAGGGACTACAAGTGGAGATGAAACCAAATGAGGTGGAGCCATGAAGGAAGAAGGGGAAACCTTATTATGATAGAAACCTAATATCATTATTATTAAAAACTCACTATACTATATATTAGGTTAGTTAAGGGCCCACCTAGACCTTAAACAGGTTTTATCATTAAGAGTACAAGGTCAACATAGTCAACATAGTCATGTAAACTACCAAAAAGGTGTTTAGGTTAGAAAAAAGGATAATTAATGTGGTAAAATATTAGAGGATTATGTAAAAGAGAAGGCCAAACTTAGGGGAATGGTTTTTAGGAGACAATTATGTAGATAGCTAGTGTCAAAAGGGACAACAATCCTATAAAGAACCAATGGTCTATCTACCCCTTTCCTAATGCACCCCTTAGGGTATGCACTCATAGAGCTTGAGACTTGATGGGTTCCTTCAAGATAGAGAGTGTCAGTAATTGATAATTTTTTTTAAATATTATGTGTAAACATATGCCCCACTCTAAGCTCATCACATATCATGTAGGTGCAACATGGGATGGTGCTTAAATAAAAGGACAAAATTTAAAAACACATACCTTTTATTTATCCTAGTGTTGTAGATAAATAAGGAGATATGAGAGGTATGAAGGTATCCAATGTGAGGAAAATTAGGCAAACCTATAGAGATTAATGTAAAAAATCAAAAAAATCAAAAATTTTCAAACCTATCCATATAATAGTTAGAAAAATTCTCTACGACATTAGGATTCCATAACTTTTTATGGTTTGAAAAATGATTTATTAGAAGCAAAGATATGATCAAAACAAGGAATCTGATGATAAATATTTGAAGTGTAAATATTTGTGAATAGTAAATATAATAGGGTGAAAATGAATTCATGTTCTATTTTTTGATTATTTAGACAAAAATAGATCTCCAAGAAATCTAGTGAGAGCCGAAAGAGCCAAGATGGTGAAGAGATGAAAACTGAGATGAGGAGGATGCATAGTAGCCACAATGAGTGAAGCATAGGTAATAAACTAAAAAAAATTAAATTTTAAAAGTTTCTTATTTGAAATTGAGTGTTTCATATAAAATTGATTATTAGGAAAAATATAGATAATAGAATAAACCCTAGGAAATTTTTAGAGACACTAGGGGTCAAATGAGGTACTAGGTTGAAAGGTTTAGAGTAATGAATGCCTAAGCCATCTATTACAATTAGTAAAAAAGTCATCATATTGAAAGAACAATGTTGACCAAGTCAACCTAGTTGGTATAAATAAAAAAATTATATGGGTTGTTGATGGGGATACCATAGAGGTTGGCATCACTTTAGAGGATGTCCATGCATTTCTTGGACTTTTTATAAGGAGACACTAGTGATTGTAGGGATACTAGATGAGTAGGAAGAGAGGTGATCATTAGCTTGATGGGTAACATGATAAGATAGGATTTACCTAAGACTGAGGGTGAGTTTGTTTGATGTCTATATTAGATAGATTATGGATATCTAAAAGGATATTATAGGACTTATGATAGCATGAGTATTATGTCACAAGTTGGATGGTAAGTTACCATTATATGTGACAACCTTATGTCAGTCCATATTAGATTATGGGGCATTATATGACTTGGATTTAATCATTTAGGTTAAGCTCATACATGATATATGTGGGATGTAATATAGAGGGTGGAAGACTATGGGACCAATTGTATTACTAAGTGCCTAGATGTATGAGAGGTTTTTGATGTACCAGATAGCTAGATTGACCCATGTGGTTGATGATTAATTTCCTTATGTTTGAGATGGAGATAGGATTAGGTGGTGTAGGTCATGTCCCATATGCTATCACTACAAAAAATCACATGAGGAGAGATCATGTGGCATATTTATTCACACATTATGACTATTTTTCCAAGTTAGTTGACTTTAGCACTAGGGTTAACATGAGTGTAGATCATGGGCCACTACACTTGGTGGGTAGAGATATAACTAATGGCACAATTTTTAGGATAATTAAAAATCCTTCACTTTATGAATTATATAGTGGTCCCTAAATTTTAGGCTTTTTATGTGAGAGAATCAAGGGGAGAAGAGGAAGGAGAGCACCCATCAAGAGATTATAGATTAAATGGGGCATGTGAGGCCATAGGTTTGTCAAACATGATACCTGGTAGTTGGAGAGGGTATGGATGTGGATGAAAGAGTGTCATAGGTACTATAGTTAGTACCATAGTAGGAAGAGTAAGGACCACCCAGATCACACCATTGATAGAGATATCAGTGATGAGAGAGAGTATAGAGGGTGGTCATCTAGGATGATTCATTAGTCAGCCCAAGGTAGAGCTAGTGTATAGAGGTACCATTAAGGTGAGGCTTGAGATGTACATGGGTGGTGACCCTGGGGTTTCCTTTGATTAGGAATAATCCTATAGATGAGGTATTTGGGGGATGAGATAATGGATAGACCATGATTGGTTGGTGAGTAGGTAGGGAGATAGTGATTGGTAACACTAGGATAGGTAATAAATGGTTATAATTTTTAGTTTTTGATGTAGAATACTAGTTATATATATATATATATATATATATATATATATATATATATATATATATATATATATATATGTATAAATGATCTAATATCTATTTTTTTTTGAATTTTTTAGAACCTATGGATGAGGAGGAAGTCAAATGGGGATCTCTAGTGATGGGAGCACACCATGATATTTTGGTTGGGGTACTGACACCATATGACCCCACCACTTTGCATGATGTCATGGTACCATCTACCCTAGCTCAAGTAGGCTAGTTCAAACTATTAGTGGAGACCACAAGGAAACTATAGGTACATATAGATGGGCCACAACCACCAGTATGGGTGGGAGAAGTAGAGGCATAGGTATGATAGGCCTTCACTTAGGAGAGAGCCATGCATATGGGTACCACTATCTAATTGGGAAAAGTATAGGCATAGGTGGCCAACCTATATGAACAAGTAGCAGGCTTGAGATCACAACCATCCTCCTTAAAACATATGATTTAGAGGGGACATTATGAGGCATCTATGGGTAGTGTGGCTAGGAAAGAAGATACACATGATGGAGCCTAGCCTTATAAATTGAGTGATGCATTTTTGTACTTTATTTTTTTCAAAACACATGATATATATATATATATATGTATGTATATATATATATATATGTATGTATGTATGTATGTATATAAATATATATATATATATATATATATGTATGTATGTATGTATGTATGTATATATATATATATATTCTATTATGACATTTGGATGCTTATCTTATGGTTTTAATTTTGATTGTGGTTTTGGATGCATGGATATATTTCTTTCTAGCACATTTATTTTTCTTTTTTTTACATATGCTATGGGAAATATACATGGAGTGTTTTCTTTTCAGGAATTATGTAGTACACATAAATGGCTAAATAAAAATATGCAAAAAGAGTTGGAAAGGCATAATTAATAAAAAATAAATGCACTACACACTATATCATGTTGGGAAATGTGTAATGACAAAAGATGACTAAGTATAATAAACCAAAAAGTGGTAAACAAGAGGTTAAAAATGTTTTTAGACCATGAAAAATATTGGAATTGAATTAAAACAAGTAAAATCACACTAAATCACATTGGGAAGTATGAAAATAATGTAATAAAAATTAAAAGCATGTGAAATAAAAATGGTATAAAAAAGAAATAAATTTAGTCAATATATCATATTAAATCATGTTGGGAAGTATAAAAGAGAAACAAAATTGGTAAAATGGTATTAAATTAGTCACACTAATTCAAGTTGGGAAGTATGAAAAACATAAGAAAAATGGTCAGATTCTTACATACAATTAGAAAATAAGAAGATAAAAGAGAAAGATTAATGAAGTAAGTGTAAAACATACTAAATCAAGATGATAATCATGTCAATGGTGTCTAACTCATAGTCAATCACATCTTATCTCATATTTGGCACATGTATTTTCATTATGACTTGGATATAAGAAAATTTTATGTGGTAGTCCAGGTCCTATCCATGGTATTACAATGAAAATCACAAAGGGAACACCAATGAGGTGGAAATAATGTGAAAATATGGTAAATAATATGTTTGGAATTGTAATTTGAAAATTTAGCAATTTGTGAGGAAAGACAAGTCCTATCCATGGTCTTACAATGCAACTCACAAATGGAATCCCTATGGGAAGTGATCAATGAACAAAATAATATTTATCAAAGGGAAATATTAGGGTTATAGGGAGTGAAAAATGTAATGTGATAAGCATAACATAGGCATCTTATGAGAATACCTTAGGAGACATGAGGCACACTAAGGACATGAGAAGACACTAAGTGACTAGTGACCATCAATATACAAAGGGTAGCTATTTATTATAGAAACAAAGATATGTATGAAAATAAGTGTGTTAAAAAGATCAAATCATGTAGGTATTTTTGAATAAGAAAATTATAATTGACCTACCTTCTTTCAACATGTTCCTCATTCCTCAGGACCCCTTATAGAGCTTTTGGTCTACTATAAAGATTGGGTACTTATGTGAGAAAGTAGGTAGAACTAAAAGAATTTTTATTCTAATTTTCTAACCCACTATCCTTCCACACCCCAATGGACCTCATATCTATCATGAGGCTAACTATGGAGTTTTAACTTTGATTAAAAAAAGATTTATGCTTTGAATCATGTTTTTTAGTGTGATTTGACTTTTAAAATTTTTGAACGTTGCCTTTTAGGTCATTGCCTTTTGTTAAATGATATGTCTTTCAAATATTTTATGGATTATAAGATTAATCCTCTATATGGATTACAAATGACCAATTATCATAGATAGAGTGATACACATGAATGAGATTTAGGATTTGGTTAAAGGAATCTAAGTATCCAAATATATGACTGATTAGAACACTTAGGCTCAACTATGAAACAACATGTTATCTCATGTCTCAACCATGTGTATGTTTAGTTTTTGAAAAGTAATAAAGGGGAGTAAGAGATCCAAAAGTAGACTACTAAAAGGAGATTTTAACAAGATGATTTTTTTTTCTAAATAATCACATGGTAAATGAGGAATGACTAAATAGAGCAAGTTTTATATAACCAAATCACAATAACTATTATCCATGTTTATAGAGATAAGATAGAAAAAAAATTATGAAAAATAAAAAGGTAACCATAATAAGTGAAATTAATAATAAAAATTATGTAATTATGAAAAATAATCCATAAGATAAAATAATGACATCATAAGCAGCATGTAAAGTAAAACATAAAATCACCATATAAGATAGATAAGAATTTGACACAATGTCAAATGATATAAATAAATGTAAATTTGGAACACACATCCAATCCAAGTGAAAATGTAATAACACCATGCATGTGTTCATAAATATTTATATATCTATCCACACACATTATCCATAACATCTGATAAGTCTCTATGAAATTGAACTCAAACTGTAATTAAAATCTCATCGATATTCAAGGAAAGTTAAGAAAATACTTCACATCAAATCTCCTTGATATAAATGTAGGGATTCCTAAAATATCATGTTGATGAGGTATATAATGTAGGGGATGATCAATATAATTCATAGGAGTGGATTATATAGGAGATAAATGGGTTAATAGTATGGAAGGTTCCATCAGTGAATTTAGATCCATGAGTGAGCAAATCATGGGTGGAGAAATAGTAGGTGGAGAAGGGGCCACAAGTGGAGATGGAACCACAAGAGGTGGATACATAGAAGTGGGAGACTTATTGATAGAGTAACCTAGTATTATTGTAGATAAAAACTCACTAGGTTATATATTAAGTTGTCTAAGGGCTAACTTAGACCCTAAATAAGTTTTGTCAATAAGAGTACAAGGTAAACACAAACGACATAGACATGAAAACTACTAAAATGGGTTTAATTTGGGAAAAGACCTAATGAAGGTGGTGAACGACTAGAGGAATGTGAAAAATAGAAGTCCAATCTTAGGGTAGTGGTTTTTAAGAGATAAGTGTATAGATAACAAGTGAAAAAGGGACAATAATCCTACAAAGCACCAATGGTTAGACCATCCCTTTCTTAGTATACCTCTTAGGGTATGCACTCAAAGATATTGAGACTCAATGGGTTCTTGCAAGATACAGAGCATCAATAATTGATAAATGTTTTAATATATTATGTGTATACATATGCCCCACTTGAAGCTCATCATGTGTCATGTAGGTACAATAAGAGATGGTGCTTATAAAAGGAACATGACAACACATAATGTTGATGATTAATAAAGTGCAATAAGGAGAAAATAAGATAAATAAAAGGATAGAATTGAAAAACACATACCTTTACTTACCTTAGTGTTGTATATAAATAAGGATATATGAGGGATGTTAAGGCATCCAATGTGAGTAACATTAGGCAAGCCTATAGAGATTAGTGCAAAAGAGCAAAAAATTCAAATTTATGAAACCTTTGCATATAATAGTTAGAAAAATTATAGTTAGAAAAATTATCTAACACATTAGAGTTCTAATTTTTTTTATTGTTTGGAGAATGATTTATTAGAAATAAAGCTATGATCAAAATAAGGAATATGATGAAAAATATTTAAAGGTTAAATATTTTTGAATAGTAAATATAAATAGGGTGAAAACAATTTTTTTTTGCTATTATTTGACTATTTTGATAAAAATGGATCTCTGAGAAACCTAGTTAAAGCCTGAAGAGATAAGATGGTGAGGAGACAACAATTGATATGAGGAGGATGCATAGAGGCTACAATGAGTGAAATATAGGTAAGCAACTAAGAATTTCAAATTTTTAAAAGTTTCATATTTGAAATTGAGTGCTTTATATAAAATTGATAATTAGGAAAAGTATAGATACCAAAATGAACCCTAGGAGATGTTTAGGGACATTATGGGTCAAATGGGGTACTAGGTTGAAAGCATCAAAACAATTAAAGCCTAAGGCATTGATTACAATTGGTCAAAAATTCATCACATTTAAATAATAAGGTCAACCAGGTTAACCTAGTTAGTAGAAAACAAAAATTTAGATGGGTGGTAAATGGGGATACCATAGAGGTTGGTATCACTTTGGAGGATGTCCATGCATTGCTTGGAATTCATATAGGGGAGACACTAGTGTTCACATAGATACCAAATGATTAGGTGGAGAGTTGATCATTAACCTAATGGGCAATGTGATTGAATAGGATTTACCCAAGACTGAGGGTGAGTTTGTTTGATGTCTATATTGCACAAATTCTTGATATTTAGAAGGATATGATAGGAATTATGATAGTATGAGTGTTGTATCACAAATTAGATGGTAAGGTACTGATATATGAAATACCCTTATGTGAGTCCATATTAGATCATGGGGCACTCTATGACTTGAGTTCTATTATTTAGATTTAGCTCATGTATGATATGTATGGAATGTTGTCTAGAGGGTAGAAGACTATGAGACTAGTGGTATTGCTGAGTACTTGGATATATGAGAGGTTTTCAATGTATTGGTCAATTGGGTTGACCTATGTGGTTGATGATCAATTACCTCAAATTTTGAGATGGAGATAGGATCATGTGGTGTGGGTCATAACCTCATGTGCCAACATTATAGATGGTCACATGAGGAGAGATCATGTGGTAGCTTTATGTACACATTATGACTTTTTGGCTGAATTTGGTGACTTTCACACCAAGGTTGGCATGAGTATAGATCATGGGCCATTATACCTAGTGGGTAGAGATGTAGTCAATGACACTCTTTATATTATAGTTTATGCTCCCTCACCCAATGGATCTTATAGTGGTGCCTACATTTTAGGATTGACATGTGAGAGTGTCAAGGGGTAGAAGAGGAGTAGGAGAATGAGTTGAGAGACTAAATATTAGACTAGGTCATGTGAGAATATGTACTAATCAAACATGATAGATGGTAGGTAGAGAGGATATGGGTGTGGATATAGGAGTGCTATAGGTACCACATCTAACACCTCAGTAGGAGGATTAGTGATCACATTAGTCACACCACTGATGGAGATGCCAATGGTGAGAGAGAACATAGAGGGTGATCATCTAAGATGACTCATTAGTCAACCTAGGGTAGAGATGGTCTATAGGGGTATGACTAAGGTAAGGTTTGAGACATGCATGGGTGGTAACCCTAATGTTTTCTTTTATTAGGAATAATCCCATAGATGAGGCACTCA
Organism: Torreya grandis; assembly: GCA_037957365.1. NCBI lineage: Eukaryota > Viridiplantae > Streptophyta > Pinopsida > Cupressales > Taxaceae > Torreya > Torreya grandis. Next base: position 392,983 of record JARHVA010008218.1, read on the forward strand.
AGGATTGAGCTAATGGAGAGACCATGTTTAATGGGTGAGAAAGCAAAGAGATGATGATTGGTGACACTAGAATAGGTAATAAATGGTTGTACTTTTTAATTTTTGATATAGAATACTAGTTGTATAAATAAATTTTGAGATGTCTATGTGATCTAATATCTATCTAGTTTGAATTTTATATATCCTTTAGATGAGGAGGAGGACATTTGGGGATCCCTAGTGATGGGAACACACCATGATATTCAAGATGGGGTGTTGGCTCCATATGACCCGACCACATTGTATGATCTCATAGTACCATGTACCCTAACTCAAGAAAGCTAGTTTAGACTAGAATGCAAGGCCTTGAAGTAGCTATAGGAATGCAAATATGGGTTACAAACATGAGTAAGGGTGGGAATAGGATAGGTATAGACATGCAAGCCTTGGCTAAAGGGAGAGTCATGCATATGGCTACCACTATCTAGTAGGGATAGGGATAGGCTTAGGTGGCCAACCTGTAGGGATAGGTTGTAGGCTTGATATCTTATACATCTTCCTTAAATCATACTATTTATAGGGGATAGTCTAAGGCATCTATCAGAAACATGGCTAGGCCACGAGATAGACATGATAGAGCCCAGCCTTAGATCATGAGCAATATATTTTTGGATTTTATTTTGTATTAAACACATGTTATATATATATATATATATATATATATATATATATATATATATATAACATGTGTTTAATACAAAATAAAATCCAAAAATATATTGCTCATGATCTAAGGCTGGGCTCTATCATGTCTATCTCGTGGCCTAGCCATGTTTCTGATAGATGCCTTAGACTAACATTTGGTTGTTGATCTTATGGTTTGTATTTTGGTTATGGTTTTGGATGCATGGATATATTTATTTCTAGCACATGTATTTTGATTTTGTTGTATATGTTATGGGAAATATATGTGGGGTGTTTTATTTTATAGCATTATGTAGTACACATACAGGGTAAAAAAAAAAGGCAAAAAATTTGGAAAAGTATAAATAATATAAAATAAATGCACTATACACTATATCATGTTGTGAATTATATAATTAAAAAATATGACTAAGTATAATAAACCAAAAAGTGGTAAACAAGAGGGAATTTTTTTTTAAACCATGAAAAATATTGGCACCAAATTAAAACAAGTCAAATCACAATAAATCACATTGGGAAGTATGAAAATAATGTAATAAAAATGGAAAGCATGTGAAATAAAAATGGTATAAAAACAAATATATTACGTCAATCAATCATAATAAATCATGTTGATAAGTATAAAATAGAAATAAAATTGGTAAAATGGTCTTAAATTAATCACACTAATTCAAATTGGGAACTATAGAAAACATAAGAAAAATGGTTGGATTCTTACATGCAATCAGAGAATAAGAAGATAAAAGTGAAAATTAATGAAGTAAGCATAAAACATACTAAATAAAGATGTGAATCATGTCAATGGCATGTAACTCATAATTAATCACATCTTATCTCATATCTAACACACATAATTTTTTTGTGACTTAGATATTGGAAAATTTTATGAGGAAGGCTAGGTCCTATCCATGGTGTTACACTACAACTCACAAAGGGAACAATAATGAGGTTGAAATAATGTAAAATTTAGGTAAAGGGAATTTTTGGAATGGTAATTGAAATTTTGGTAATTTGTGAGGAATGCCAGGTATTATCCATGGTATTACAATGAAACTCACAAATGGAATCCCTAGGGAGAGTGATCAATGAACAAAATAATATTTATTAAGGGGAGATATTAGGGTTATAGGGAGTGAAAAATGGAATGTAATAAACATAACATAGGAATCTTATGAGAAGACCTTAGGAGACATGAGGCAGATTAAGGACATGAGAAGAGACTGACTAGTAACCATTAATATAAAGAGGGTAACTATTTTCTATAGACACAAAGTTTTGTAAGAAAAATAAGTGTGGTACTAAGATCAAATTATGTAGATAGTTTTGAAAAATAAAATAAAAATAGACATACCTTCCCACAACATGTTCCTTATTCCTTAAGACCCCTTACAAAATTGTTAGTATAATGTAAAGATTGGGTACTTTAATGAGAAAGTAGGTAGCACTAAAATATTTTCTATTATCCTTTTATAATATACTAGCCTACCACACCCTAGTGGACCTTGGCTCTATCATGAGACCAATTGTGGAGTTTGAGATTTAATTTAAAAAAGGAGTTATGATTAGAGTCACATCATTTAATGTGATTTGACTCTTGAAATTTTTGAATGTTATCTTTTAGGTCATTTCCTTTTGTTAAATGATTTAGATTTTGAATATTTTATGGATTTTAAGATTCCTCCTCAATATAGATTTTGAATGAAAAATCATGAGAGATAGAGTGATACACATGAATGGGATTTAGGCTTTGGATAAAGGAAGCTTTGTATCCAAATATATGACTAACTAGAGCACTTAGGCTTAACTATGAACCAAAATTCTATCTCAAGTCTCAACCATGTGTATGCTTAGTTTGTGAAAGGGAATAAAGGGGGAAAAGAGGAGATCCAAAAGAGGACTATCAAAAGGAGATTGTAAGGAGATGAATTTTTTGCTAACTAATAACATGGTAAATTAGGAATGACTAAAGGGAGCAAGGTTTGTATAACCAAGTCATAGTAACTATTATCCATGTTTATGGAGATAAGATAGAAAAAAATTATGAAAAAGAACAAGGTAATGATAATAAATGAACTAAAGTTGAACAAGTATGTAATTATGAAAAATAATCCATCTGAGAAAATAATGACATCATAAGCAACATGTAATGAAAAATAAAAAATAACCATGTAAGATAGATAATAATTTTACCCAATGTCATATGATATAAATATATGTAAAGTTGGAGCACATATCCAATCCAAATGAAAATGTAGGAACACCATGCATGTATTCATAAATACTAATATATTTTTCCACATAGATTATCCATAACATATGATAATTCTCTATGAAGTTGAATTTAGACTACAACTAAAGTATCATTGATCTTCAAGGAAATTTAAGAAAATACTTCACATCAAATCTCCTTGATATAAAATGTAGGGATGCCTAAAGGATCATATTGATGAGGGTTGTTATGCATGGGATGATTAGGAGAATTCATGGGAGTGGATTCTATGGGAGATAAATTTGTCATCGATAGGGAAGGTACCACTGTTGAAGGTGGATCCACCGGTGAGGGAATCATGGGTAGAAAAATAGTAGGTGGAGAAGGCACCATAAGTGAATATGGAACCACTAGAGGTAGAGCCATGGGGAAGAATGGGAAGATATTTATAGAGTGACCTAGTGTCATTATTGATAAAAACTCACTGGGTCATGGACTAGGTGTTTTAGGGGCTGACCTAGACCCTAAATAATTTTTTTCAATAAGAGTACAAAGTTAACACAGATGACATAGTTATGTAAACTACTAAAAAGGGGTTTAGGTTAGGAAAATGGATAATGAAGGTTGTGAAAGACTAGATGCATGTGCAAAAGATAAATCTAAGCTTAGGGGATTTTTTTTCTAAGACATGTATGAATATATCAAGTGAAAAAAGGGATGACAATCATATGAAGAACCAATGGTATTCCCACCCATTTCCTACCATAGCCTTTATGGCATGCACTCATAGAGATTTAGACTTGATGGGTTACTAAAAGATAGAGAGTGTCAGTAATTGATAAAAGTTTGAAAATATTATGTGTATACATGTGCCCCATTCAAAGCTCATCACATGTTATGTAGGTGTAACATGAGATGGTGCTTCAAGAAAATAGCATGATGACACATAATGTTGATGCTAAATAAAGTGAAATAAAGAAAAAATAAGATAAATAAAAGGATAAAATTAAAAAACACACACCTTTACTTACCTTAGTGTTGTAGATAAGTAAGGAGATATGAGATATGTGAAGGCATCTAATGTGAGGAACATTATATGAGGCTATAAAGATTTGTCCAAAAGAGAGAAAATTTGATTTTTTTCAGCCTATGCATATAATAGTTAGAAAAATTATCTATAACATTGGGATCTCATATATTTTTACATTTTCTAAAATGATTTAGTAGAAATAAAGATGTGATTAAAATAAGGAATCCGATGATAAATATTTGAAGGATAAATATTTGTAAATAGTAAACATAAATAGGGTTAAAAAGAATTCACTTGTTAATGTTTGACTATTTTAATAAAAATAGATCTCTAAGAAACCCAATAAGAGCCATAATAGTTGTAATGAGTGCATCATAGGTAAGCAATTGAGAATTTAAATTTTTTTAAAGTATCTTATTTAAAATTGGGTGTTTTATATAAAATTGATAATTAGGTAAAATATAGATACTAGAATGAGCCTTAGGAAATTTTTAGGGACATTAGGAGTCAAATGAGGTACTAGGTTAAAATGATTAGAGTAATTAATGCATATGGCATTTTTAAGAATTGGTTAAAAAGTCATCATATTGAAAGAACAAGATTAACCAGGTCAACCTAGTTGGTAGAAAAAAAGTATATGGGTGGTCAATGTGGATACCATAGATGTTGGTATCACTTTGGAGATTATCCATGCATTTCTTGGACTTCTTATAGGGGAGACTGATGATCATGAGGATACTAGATGATCAAGAAGAGAGGGGATAATTATCCCAATGGGAAATGTGCTTAGATAAGATTTACTTGGGACTGAGGGTGAGTTTGTTTGATGTCTATATTGCACAAATTTTAGATATCACAAAGGCTATGATAGGAATTGTGATATCATGAGTGTTGTGTCATAAGTTGGATGGTAAGGTACCATTATATGTGATATCATTGTGTCACTCCATATTAGATTAAGGGGTACTCTATGATTTGGGTTTTGTCATTTAGGTTCAACATAGGCATGATATGTATGGGATATTATCTATAAGGAAGAAGACCATGGGACTAATGGTATTGTTAAGTGCTTAGATATATGAGATGTTTTTGTTGTATCAGCTAGTTGGGTTACCCCATGTGATCAATGATCAATTAGCTCAATTTTTAATATGGAGATAATATCAAGTGTTGTGGGTTAGGCCCCACATGATATCACTATAGAGGGTCACACAAGGAGAGATCATGTGGCTGGCTTATGCACACATTATGATTATTTCACTGTGTTGGGTGAATTTGGCACCAAGGTTGGTATGAGTGTGGATCATGGGACACTAAATCTAATGGGTAGAGTCATATATGGTGTCACACTTGCCAAGATAGTTTTAACTCCCTCACCTAATGGAGCTTATAATACTGCCTACATTTTGGGCTCATAATACAATAGATTTGAGGGGGGAAAGAGGAGGATGAGCATTAGACTAGAGAATAGAGATTAGATAAGGGCATGTGAGACCATGTATTAGTCAAACACAATAGCCAATATCTAGATAGGGTATAGACATGGATTTAGGAGTGTTATAGGTACCATAGCTAGCATCATAATAGGAAGAATAATAACCACCTTGGTCACACCATTGACAAATATGCTAGTGGTGAGAAAGAATAGAGGGTGGTAATCTAGGATGACTCATTAGTTGGCCTAGGGTAGAGATAGTTTATAGAGGAAATAGTAAGTTGAGGCTCAAGATGTGCATGGGTGGTGACTCTAAGGTTTGATTTTATTAGGAGGTATCCCATAGATGGGGTACTAGGGGGATGAGTTGATGGAGAGATCATGCTCAGTAGGTGAGCAGACAGGGAGACAGTGTTTGGTGACACTAAGACAAGTAATAAATATTTATAATTTTTAGTTTTTGATATAGAATATTGATTATATAGATGGATTTTGAGATGTATAATTTATCTAATATCTATTTAGTTTGAATTTTGCAGATACCGTATATGAAGATGAGGTCATATGGGGATCCCTAGTGATGGGAGCACACCATGATATTATGGATGAGGTGATGACACCATATGACCACAATACATTAGATGATCCCATGGTACCATTTACCCTAGCTCAAATGGGCTATTTAGACTAGTAGGGGAGGTTATGAAGAAGCTAAAAGCATGCAGAGATGGGATATAGCCACCAACAGTGGTGGGAGTAGGAGAGGCACATACATGGTTTTCCTTGGCTCAAGAGAGAGTTGTGCATATAGATACCACTTTCTATTTGGGATAGGTATAGGCCCATATGGCCAACCTATATTGATAGGTAGTAGGATTTAGATCTTTAATATCCTCCTTACAACATACTATTTAGAGGGGATAGTCTCAAGCATCTATGTGCTATGTGGCTAGGCCACAAGATAGACATCATAGAGCCCAACCTTAGAGCTTGAGTGATGTATTTTTGGACTTTGTTTTGTAAAAAAACACATGATATATATACATACATATATATATTCTATTGTGACATTTGGATGTTGATCCTATGGTTTATATTTTGGTTGTGGTTTTGGATGCATGGATATATTTCTTTCTAGAACATGCATTTTTATTTCATTGTATATGATATGGGAAATATATGTGGGGTGTTTTCTTTTCTGGCTTTATGTAGTGCACATGCATGGTTAAAAAGAAACATGCAAAAATAGTTGGAAAAGTATAATTAATTAAATATAAATGGAATACACACTATATCATGTTGGGAAATGTGTAATGACAAAAGATGACTAAGTATAATAAACTAAAAAGTGTTAAACAAGAGGGAAAAAACGTTTTAAAACCATGAAAAATATTGGCACCAAATTAAAACAAGTAAAATCACTCTAAATCACATTGGGAATTATGAAAATAATGTAATAAAAATAAAAAGCATGTGAGTGAAAAGTGGTATAAAAATAAATCAATTAAGTCAATCAATCCTACTATATCACGTTGGTAAGTATAAAAGAGGAATACAATTTGTAAAATGGTCTTAAATTAAACACACTAATTCAAGTTGGGAAGTATGAAAAACACAAGAAAAATGGTTGGATTCTTACATGCAATCAAAAAATAAGAAGATAAAACTTAAAGATTAATGAAGTAAACATAGAACATACTAAATCAATATAATAAATCAACGTCTTGTAACTCATAATAAATCACATCTTATCTCATATTTCACACATGTAATTTTGTTATTACTTGGATATTAGAAAATATTGTGAGGAATTCTAGGTCCTATCCATGCTCTTACACTACAACTCACAAAGGGAACTCCAATGAGGTGGAAATAGTGTGAAAATATGTTAAATGGGATGTTTTAAATGGTATTATGAAAATTTAGTAATGTGTGAGGAAGGCCAAGTCCTATCCATGGTCTTATAATGCAACTCACAAATGGAATCCCTAAGAGGAGTGATCAGTGAACGAAATAATATTTCTCAAGGGAAAATATTACGGTTGTAGGAAGAAAAAAAGGGAATGTAAGAAACATAACATAGGTGTCTTATGAGAAGACATTAGGAGACATGAGACACATTAAGGACATGAGAAGACACTAAGTGACTAATGACCATCAATATATAGATGGTACCTATTTGTTATAGACATAAAGATATGTAGGCAAATAAGTGTGGTACTAAGATCAACTCATGTAGTTAGTTTTGAACAATAAAATTAAAATAGACCTACCTTCACATAACATGTTACTCATTCCCTTAGGACCCCTTACAAAGTCATCAATCTACTATGAAGATTGGATACTTTCATGAGAAAGTAGGTAACACGAAATGATTTATTTATTCTCATTTATAATCTACTAGCCTACTGCACCCTAATGTACCTTGGCTCTATCATGAGGCCAATTGTGAAGTTTCATCTTTGATTAAAAAATGAGTTATGATTAGAATCATGTCTTTTAGTGTGATTTGAATTTTGAAATTTTTGAATTCTATCTTTTTTGTCATTTCCCTTTTTGTAATGAAATTACTTAGATGTTCACATAGAATAATTATATATCACACAAAATAAGCAAATATAAGAGATCACACATCAATAATTGATAATAGAGTATAATATTGGATACTATTACAAAGCCACTTTAAGGGGGAAACCTCCATAACAATGAAATAAGAGTCAAATACTTAATATCATGATCAAAGACTAACTAATATCTCTTATATATAGCCTACTTGGCCATAGTTATTCCACAGGCTAACCTAACTAAGAACATAAAAATGTAACAATAATATAAAAGAGGTATGTAAGCCATAACTTGGCCACAATATTGTCCTCATGACCCTCCCCTTCAAACCAATGTTATCTTCAACATTGAATCACCTCTGGATGTTGTTTCATAAAGGATTCACCCTCCCATGTGGCATATCTACATGGAAGATTCTTCTATTTGATCAGGTGCTCCTTAATCTTTGTAGACCATAATTTCTTAATGTGCATTTGAAGGATCACCTCAAGATCATGAATAACTCTCCCTTCCTCATCCAATTATGGAAACACAATTTGAGTATCAAATCTATGTCTAATGACTTTATTAACACATGATACATAAAATATTAGATGTATACGAGTGGATAAAGGGAAATATAACTTGTAGGCCACACTACCAATTTTATACAGTATCTTATAAGGGCTATAATACTTAGGGGACAAATTTTTATCCCTTTTATGTTAATTTAAGGAAACATCCTTATATATATTCAAGTGAAGAAAGACACAATCACCAATTTAAAAATTTCTCTCACTCTTATGTTGATTTACCTATTGCTTTATGTGATTCTAGGCCATGGCTAAATTTTAATGTAAACTTGCAAAGACCTCCTGTTGATGGTGAATATGTTCCTCAACTACATGAACCTTAAGATGGACATTCAAGGTTGAAGTGATGGATAGATGGTGGTGTCCATACAAGGCAAAAAAGTGAGATATTTTGGAATAACTATGAATAAAAGTATTATACCACCATTCAACAAGTGGTAAACAATAAATCCATTTATCATGTTTATCAAAAACAAAAAAATAGAGATATCCTTCTAGACATTTTTTGAATACCTTAGTGTTTCCATTTGATTAAATATTATAGGATGAGCTATGAGCCAACTTGGTTCCCAAACATGAAAATAATTTAATTCAAAAATTACTAGTGAAAATGGTATCTCTATCACTGATAATGATCTTATGAGTATGATGTAGTTTTTGAACTATACTAAGAAAAGTAGAAGCTACTATAATATAAACAAAGGGTTGTGATAAATTAAAAAAATGAGAATACTTATTGATATGATCCATAAAAACCATGATAAAATTTTGACCATTAGATCTTGGTAACCCTATAATGAAATACATAAACACCTCTTCATAATGATAGCTAGGGATGGATAAAGGCTACAAAAGACCTAGGGTTTTGATGGTTTCACCTTTATTTTATTGATAGATCATAATTTAAATCACATATTTCTAGACATCCCCCTTGATTCCTTCCCAAAAATGTCCTACTTGATTCCATGATAGGTTTTCAAAAATTCTAAATCGTAAATAAATTTTTTATGAGTTGGATAATATTATAAAATTAATATTTTGTCTTAGATAATAGGGGAATTGCCCTCTATTTTATCTTAGATAGTGTACTTCCCTAGGTGCAAAAACTGGCAAATTTAGAGAATAGGGAGAAATATATGGATAAAGAGATATTTTAAAATTTATATAAGTTATGAAAAACTGAATTAAATATAATAAAATGTGTATAACTAATCATAGAAGAATGAAACCAAGAACAGTTTGGAGTACTAAGTATGCAGGTAGGACTATTTGAGGCCTAGAGCCCAATGGGGGATTCAACTTCACTTCTAACCCCTAGTGAGATTTATAACCTATTGAAACATGTTTTATAGGTCATTACATACGTGTATAAGATTTTATAATGTAGATAAACCCATGAAAAGGTCACTTTTGGCCTATAGACCATTTAAGTATGTAGAAAATGAGAAAAGGAAATCAATAAGCCAAGTTAATGTGCTCACATCTTTCATGAGACTTTGAATGAAGGCCAATGAATTTTAGAGAGATGTAATAGGTCATAAATAACCTTATTATTAATTTTTGTTTAAATTTAAAGTCCCCTAATTATGTACAAAGCTTAAGAGGTCAAAATATGATTAAACCTTTGCAAACCTAGTTATTGAACTAATGGAGAAAATGAGGTTGGAAAGATATTATAATGGAACATTTTGACCATGAAATTTATTTTAACCTATAAATAATTCACTCAAGCTACTCACCATCAAGATGAGTTATAGGAAATTGTACAAACATGGTATAAAATAGGGTACTTTTTACTATTTTGTGTGTATTTAGGTTATATAAGGATTATAAAGATAAAATAAAGTTTTGAGGAAATATTAAGACTTAATATAACTCATTATGGCCATTTAATTACTTTTAATATTTCTTAAGTGCCTCAACCAACTACTTCATCTTAGCCAGTCACAATTGGCATAGTGACCAAGCTAGTGAGAAGGGTGGAAAAATTTAAGTGAGTTGATTTTAAGGTGTTCCTAACACTTATATGGAAATTTAGGGTCTTGTAACATGTCATTAAATCCATACCACGGATTTTAATGGAACACTAAACCTAAATTTGAAGCGAAGTATGCAAGGTGTGAAAAAGAGGTGTTTCTTAGACTACAAATGATGATAGCTCATTTTGGAAAGGTTTGAGATGATCAAGATTTCAACCAATGCATGGAGAGGCATGAATAAAATTACTCCCATTCATTCCAATCATAATAAATATCCATAATATGTTTTGGGACATTTAAATATATCTAAATCATGAAGGTAGTTTTTTGAGCTAGAATGAGATATTCATGCCACTTTTCATGAGTTTCATGCCTTGTATGGACACTTGTCTCTTATAACTTTGCATGGTTCATCCAATATAATCTTATAATGCATAATTAACTCCTTTTATAAACTTAAAAAGTGTCCTTGTGACCTTTTTACTTCTCTCTCCTCCTCTCTCTCTCTCAAGTTCTATAAGAATTAGCCATTTTGGCCTTTGTAATTCATGCTTCACTAAAATATGGTGAAGCCTTGCTCATTTGCATACCATTTTATCAATAATTATAATAATTTTTACCTTTTAATGAATTTTAATAGTGTTTTTTACTTATATTATTGATCTTTCTCAGTGATAACTATGCTTTCCTTAGCATGTTTTTTCATTCTTTCATCGTATTTGTAGTTTGAAAGCTTTTTCTTATAGGGCATGTGAAGTGTTCTAGGAAGTGTCAAGGTTGAGTGAGTTATTATATTCACTAGTTTCATTACAAGGCATTTTTTCTAGTCCTCCTATCCTAAACATTCATCCATAACCTCATAATTTAATATTGATGTGAGAAGATGCATATTGGAGAAGAGTATGTTTGGTTAGTCTCTTAGTTTCATGTGTAACATGTAGCTAGTTAGAAGTCATCAAATTATTTGGTGTATCACCTCCCTTAGGATAGTTTGTTTTAAAATTTCTCTCTCCCTTTTACAACACAAATTTTAGGAGTATTAGTGATCCAAAGTAGTACATCAAGGTATCTAGACCTACCTAGAGATTCATGTCATCCATAAACTACCCACAAGCCTAGAGGCATTTCAATTATGTCAGTTAGATGAAGAGAGTTGAGACATCTATTCAAAAGGTGTAATGATAAGTGATAATAGTTTTTGGCACACCCAATGGGATTCTTAGTCTAAGAGGTTGAAAGACTTTTGGTATTGGGTTTCAGAATTCAACCTTTAGGTATCTATCTAAGCACCAATGGTGACTTCAAATGATAACTTCTAGTTGGAAGCAGCACAGGGATATCTATTTGAAAAAAAATTAATAATTTTTTTTTGTTTCCTTTGACATATGAGGTTGATATGGATAGTTATGTCCAATACTTATATTATCAACTTTATTATTACACTTATTATGAACCACATTTTACTTCTCAACTATCCTATCAAAATGGCTATCAATCTTATGATCCATGGTAGCTTGATAACCCTTCATTTCCCTCTCCATATGTACACCATGTTGTTAGACAACCATATATGGATGGTTACTAAGAAACATATCAAGATACACATATTTATCAATCCTAATATGAGCCCTATCATTCATATCATGATGCATATTAGCCTTAAAAATATGTTTGAGTCTTGTCATATGAAATCAAATGTTTCCATGGATTGTACAAAAATATATTATTGGCAAGATGAAAATCATTATTATGTAGGTGTTTCTCCTTTTTATCAACCCAAGAATTCACTTCCCTATGAGGTTACTAGTTCTTTCCTCTTTCCTAAATCCACTCATAATCCTTTTACTTCATCCCACACTCCATCTCTAATTCATAAACCTTCCACTACACCTCCATTTAAAACTCCTTCACCTTCCACTACATCTCATATTCCAACTTCCTCACCTTAAATTCATTATCCCATCCATCAACTTTCCACCTCACCCCTTCTTAAGGAAGAGCCCATCTTGAGAGAAGAAAGTTAAGAAGAGAAAACTCAATTAATGGTTGATTAATAACACCTCATGAATGACTATGAAGAAGAAATGACCATAGGGACTCCCCTTGATGAAAAAATAACAATTCAAAAGTTTTTGCCTCCATATTTGAAGGGATATGTGTCCATGAAGTAGACTCTAATGCCTCTATTCTTGATGGGATGTGTATTAATGAGAAATGTAGCCAAGACTTGAAGAGAGGCATTCAAAGAAGACTCCATGTCTAATAATGAGGTTGTAGATTACCATCTCAAGCATGAAGTGGAATGTCCTATCAAGGATGAAGAACAATTTCAATTCACTCCTCAAGAAGTGGTAGTCCTAAGAGAGTCTCATGAGACAAAGGTAGAGGAGATAGTTCTTGAAGATGAAATTCATGAGGAAGTAGATTTATGGTAGAATTTTAATGACATATGTGAGGAATTTGATAAAAATAAAGATGAAATTCATTTTTCTAGTCAAGAACCTATTGTCATCAAGCCATTTGATGATGCTAGTGTATAAGAAGTTGTATATGTGGATAATGATGTCAAGATAAGAGGAATATCATATTTTTAAATTTTCACATCATGGATCAAGTCAATGATAAGGTTGAGAGTATTTTAATGAAATAAGAGTTCATTTCCTTAGTAAAATTGTATGGAGTTGCTTGGTTCTCATTGAACCTCATGCCAATGCAATTGGAAAACATAATGAAGAAGATGGATGCATCAATGCTAAAGGTCAAATAGATACATGCCTCACTAAATATTTCATTTCATTAAGAAAGAAAGGTTCCAAACATCCCCTTTGACATAGGAGGGAGGTATGCTTAATTTTAGTTGTAAATAATAGTTTATTTTTTTGAGTTCCCTAAGTGCTTTGAGCACATATGTGTCTTTTTAGTGTTTTTGTTTTGTTTTGTGTGGTTGAGGTAATTAGTGGTCTTGTATTGATCAATCATGATTGTCAAGTTGTCAAAGGTAGTGTCAAACTTTGTGTACATATGACTCCATAGCTCAATGGACTGATAAAGCTACTGATCTAGTTATTATAGTAGGCATACTACACTTATGAGTCACCAATTTCCTAACCAAATTTGACCCTAAAAGTCAAATTGGGACCCATATAGGTAAAAAATTGATCTTTTGAGGTTTATATTGGGTTTATTATTATGTCATAGGGTATACTATATGTTAATTGATGCCATTTAATGATACATTAGACTTGGTCATTAGTTTCATTAGTCAATGTCTTTTTAAGTCATTTTAGGGGTATAAATAGAGAATTTAATGACTTTTACAGCCTCCTTTGGAAACTTGAATGTTATAAAAGGTTATGACATGTGTCATGTGTCACATTATGCCTTTTTCAACTGTTCCTAACTGAAAAGTGGTAGGTTCCTTAGAAAAATGGTAGTTTTCTTGAAAAAAGAGGAGTTTTATTGATTTGTATAGACTTTTACAAACTTATATAGTTGATGACATTTAAGTAGTGGCCATTGGTCTTTAAAACACTTATTTTAGTGATTAGTTTGATCAGAAGATTAAAAAATTAAGAAACCCACTTATATCTCCTTCTACTAGGATTGGAAAGAAAAAATAGTCTTTAGGTTTGTACTTATTATAGTCAACATAAGAGGTTTAAATAAAAATTATATATGGGGTGTATTATACACTCGGTAATATTCCATTTTATGTTTTTTTTCTAGAGGAATGGTGTCTTGTGCTTAATGAACCATTCATAAGAATTTATACTATTTAGTTTGCTTGTAAATCTATGTACCTTATAGGTTTTGCTTATTTTGGAGACTTATATATAATTAACATTCCAATTTTTTCTCTATATGATTTTTGGTTCCTCCTAAAATTATTACCATGCTTAGTTTCAAGTTTTGAATTGTTTTCATGGGCCAAACATCTCAAGATGCAAGAAAATACACTTTTTGTGTTGCTGATAGTTTCCCACCACTTCCAACATCTACAGCTCTTGGTAATGGTGTCAAATGATAGTGATGTATTATTTCCATGTTTAAAGTGTTATTTATTTTCATTATATCTTCATTACCCAAATAATCTTCATGGTTTGCAATCATACACTACACATACACATAGTTTGCCATTGGAATGTGCACATCCAGGAGTTATTATGGGGAAATTCAAATTGAAAATGAGGTATTGACAAATATTTTATATCATTTAGAATGTTAGTAGTTCATGTATGTGTATTTGGATAATCCTATAAATCATACAAATTCAAAAACAATGCACACTGCTAGACTCATATTTATTGCTAGTACACATGATAATGTTCACCTACAGGTGTTTGTAAGAGAGAATCAAGTTGGAATAAAGGTTTTGAAAGTGTTTTTAAAGTATTAATGATGGTAATCACCCATGTGGAGAATTGGATAAAATATTAGGTCTGTTCATGAGGCCTAAACAATGCACATTCTCTATAATCTATTCACTGCCTGCATACAACTCAAAATTTACACCTACAATTGTCTTAGAAACAAAGCATTTTGAAAATAATCAATTGAGCTAGGAAGGTTCATTAAAAATCAAAGAATTCTATTGTAAAGTTTTGAGATGATTTAAAACACATAAAGGTCATAAACTAGGTACCTTGTCCATGATTGTAACTTTGTTTCCTATGTATGAGGATAACCACCTACAGGTGGTGTTGACAGAAAACTAGAATACTCATATGGAGTGTTTTAGCATGATGAAACATTCCTTGGAAGTCCTAAAATGTTTTTATTACCATGATAGGTTAAATGATGTGTAAATTTGGAAATTTTAAGTGGATAACCCTTAAAGACATGAGATGATAGGTCTAATCCCATTTTCCATAAACTATGAAAATAGAGGTCCAAGGGCATTTTGTGAGGAACATATAACATGGTTACAAGTAGTATTGATGCACCATAATCACTAATAATAGTATTCCATACATATGGAAAGTGACATGAAAATATTTGGGGGTGAATGACTAAGGGAAGAGAGTTTTTGAGAGGCCTAATGTTTCTTACAAAGACACTAGACTCAAACATTGATGTCTACAAGACTTTGATCTAAAGTGACCTTGCACTCCATGTTGATATTTATAGACCATGACAACACATTGGAATGGTTAAAAATGGTTTAAGTGAGAATTCATGGCATAAATATCATTAAAGGAGCAGGATATACTAGTTTTTACTTCCAGGCCTAAACCAAGCATAACCACCTACAAGATTTATTGAAATATAGTCAGGTAGGGTAACATAGTCTTGACTTGTCAAGGGTATTAAGAGGCATCCAAAAGATTAGAGTGATGAAATGACTTGAAGTTTTTTTGTTAGGTTTATTAAAGAATTTAAATACCATCATATAATATTAAAAAAGTATAAAAATGACCCCATTAATGTAATACATAGTCCAAAGTGCAAATCCTGCACATAGTTTATTGTCTAGCAAGTCTGTCTTGGGTCTTAAAGAATTTGGGAGGTCAAAAATCAACCCAAGGGATAAATATTTGTACCTAATATTTTTATTATTTGGATAATCTCCTAAAATTAATATTTTTTAGGAGAATAGGGGAAGTATCCTTGATTTTGTCTCTGATAGAAAGTACTTCCCAAGGTACACAAACTAGCATATTTAGAGAATACGAATAAATTGATGGATAAGGAGTTGTTTGAAACTTTATATAAGATACGAAAAGTTGAGATACATCCAATATACCATTAATAACAAATCATAGAAGAATGAAACTAATCAAAATGGCCTAGAGTGCTAAGTATGTAGGCAAGGTTGTTTGAGGCCTAGAGCCCAATGAGGGGTCCAACGTCACTTCCATCCCATATTGAGATTTTGAACTTCTGTTAAAAATGTTTTTGAGGTCATTATAGACATTTATAATATTTTGTAATATATATAAATCCATTAAAAGGTCACTTTTAGCTTAGACACCATTTAAGCACGCAAAAAATTAAAAAAAGAACTCGATAGGCCAAGTTAAAGTGCTCACATATTTCATGAGACTTTGTATCAAGTAAAAATAATTTTAGAGTTATCATAGGTCCTAAAAAACCTTATTTTTATTTTTTTAAATTGAACATCCCATCTTTATGAACAAAGCTTAAGAGGTTAAAATAGGCTTAAACCTTTACAAACCCTAGTTATTGACTCGATGGAGAAAATGAGGTTGAAAATCTATTATAATTAACCAATTTTACCATGAAATAAATTTTAACCTATATATAACTCACTAAATATACACCCCATCAAGATGATCTATATGAAATTGTATGAATAGGGTACAAAATAATATACTTTTGACTATTTTGTGTGTTTTCTAGGTTCTAGAAGGATTCTAAAGATGAAACAAAGTTTATGGAAAATATTAGGACCTAATGTAAATCCTTATTTACATTTAATTCCTTATAATAATTCATAATTTCATCAGTGAGATGCTTCATCTTAGCTAGTCAAAACTAGCATAGTGACCAAGCTAGTGAAAAGGGTGGAAAACTTCAAATGAACTAATTTTAAGGTGTTCATAATGCCTATAGGCACATTTAGGGCCATGAAACATGTAATTAAATCCATCCCATGGATATTCATGTAAAATGAAACCAAATTTGAAGTAAAGTGTGCAAGGTGTGGGAAAGAGGAGTTTCTTAGACTGTAGATGATGATAGCTCATTTTAGGAAGGTTCTAGATGACCAAAACTAAAACCAATACATGGAGAGGCATGTATGAAATACTTACCATTAATTCCAATCATAATACATATCACTAATCAATTTTGGGACGTTTAAATAGATCCAAATCATGAAGGTAGTTTTCTAAGCCATAATGAGGACTTTCATCCCACTTTTTATGACTTCATGCCTTGTATGGCCACTTGTCTCTTCTAACCTTACATGGTTAGTCCCATATCCTATTATAATTAAAAATTAACTCCTATTATCACCTTTATTATTGTATTTGTGACCCTTTTACTTGTCTCTTCTCCTCTCTCTCTCTCTCAAGTTCTATAACAACTAACCATTTTAGCCTTTGTAATTCATGCTCCACCTAAGTATGATGAAGCCCTAATCATTTTTATATCATTTGATCAATAATAATACTTAATTTTACCTATTAATTACTATTAATAGTATGTTTTACTTGGATTATTGATCTTACTTAGTGATAACTATGATTTCCTCATCATGTTGTCTCATTCTTTCATCGTATTTACAATTGGAAAACTTATTCTTGTAGGGCATGTGACGTGTCCTAGGAAGTTTCAAGGTTGAGTGAGTTATGAAATTCACTATTATCATTTAAATTCCTCTTGTCTATTCCTCTTATCCTAAATATTCATCCATAACCTCATAATGTAATATGGATGTGAGAAGATGCAAATTAGAGAAATGTATGTTTGGTTAGTCTCTTGGTTTCATGTATAACATGTAGCTGGTTGAAATTCATGAACTTATTTAGTGTATCACCTCCCTTATTATAGTTTGTTATCAAAATTTTCTCTCCCTTTTCACCCCCAAAGTTTAGGTGTAGTAGTTATCTAAGGTGGTACATCAAGGGAGCTAGCCCTACCTAGAGATTCACCTCATCCTTAGGGTACCCACAATCCTAGAGGTGTTTCAATTGTGACACTTGGATGAGGAGAAATGAGAAATATCCTAAAATGGTAAAAATAAAAGTGACAATAGATCCTATATTTGACTCTCCTAAGTACCTCTAGGTCGTACTGGTTAGAGAAAGGAAAGAAAAAATGTTGAGTTACATGCTTATTTTTGAGAAGTTGGTGTAGAAGTCAAAATTTGCATTAGAAATATTATTAAAATGGATAAATAAATAATATAGAGACTCATTATTTATTCCAATTAATTTTTATGGATAGGTTATATTCCTCAAGTTTTCTAAACCAGTCATCCAATTTGCTTAGTCACTAATAAACCTAATGGTGTAAATAATGATAAACCTATGAAATAATAAGAAGATGATTAAGAATGTGTTATAATGATATAATGATTAAAAAAAGTAAATGGATATGTTTTCTATGAATTTTATGTCCTATTAATTATTTGTATAAGTCTTTAAAGTCAGGTATAGTGGTGAAAATGATGTAGCCAAAATGGCTTGTCTAGCTCAGTGAGGTCTATGTACAGTGAGGTCATAAGATTGATATGCAAGACCAATATTTAATAGTTAAACATATGATATTTATATATAATAATTTTATAATTATCTCATATTATCATATAATTTTCTAATAAGTCTTTTAAATTGGTCATGTAGGTGTTTAAGGTTAATGTTACGATGACTGTGCTTTAAGGTAAATTGGTAGTTCTAGGTATGCTTCAGTGATGAGTTTGAGGCTCTTACTCTGAGTTGAAGTATATAATACATATGGTATTATTTTTTGTGACTTAAAACTATTTTTAATTATTTTTTTAATATTTTAATTTAGTTTAATAGGTTAAAAATATGAAGTCAAACTGGATTATGTGGTTCATGCAAGACTGTGTGAGATAAGGTCAGAAGATTGACCTGTAAGACTAATGTTTGATATTAAATATTATGGTTTTTATGATTTAGGTTGTTTTTAATATGTTATATAAAATTTTTAATGTATTTATAATCATTTCAATTTTCAGTTTAGGTTTTAGATGTCAATTAGTTTCTTGACTGGAATTTGACAGTCCTCATAATTCTAAGTGAGCATACTGAAAAGATGAGTTTAAGCCTTTTTTGCTTGAGTTGAAGTGTTTAAATAATATGGTGATGACAATAAGGTCATATATACTCTATATATTCACTTTTTTAATAATTTTTTATTGTATTAAGTGATTTTGAGCTTCATTATTGAAAGACATATTTTTGGTGTACACATGCCTAATAGGATTGAGTATTAATGAGGTGTTTCAAGAAGTGATTTGTTGTAAATAATTTTTTTGATATTATAAGATATAAATTAGGGTATATTTTATTATTATATTATATGTTCCTAATGATTTTGGAGTTTAAAAATTTTCTAAAGTAAGGCAAAGTGTAACGTGTCCTAAAGTAGACCTAATGAAATTAGGTCTCCATGAGACATAAAAGTAAAATAAGGTCTAATAGAGATATGATAGACCATAAAGGACTCAATATTAATTTTAATAATTATTATGAGATGTAATAAAACCTATTCCATGGATTATATAAGAGGTTAATGTTGAGTAGCTAACTAAGTGGCATATGAACAAGGAATGGTATATATATAAGGTAGTTTTAGGCCTATTTGAGATGTTGAGAATGTGAATTAAGTATGAATTTTTTTATAATAATGAGTCTATTACACCTTAATAAGAGTGTATAGGATCTATAATTAAGATATTAAAATTTATCTACATATTAATATCAAGGTCATATGACCTAATTTGTCTTAAAGATAACTAGTTAAGCAAAGAAGCCTATAAGGAAGTTTGAGATGGATACAAGAGTGAGAAGAGTTAAAGAAGGTGATCATCATATGTTGTGTGAGAAAAATGGTTTTATAAATGTGATTAAAATTTTAGGTGGATGAGTTGGTTCTAATTCATCTAAGGGGTTATTACCTCCCTACAAGTTAGTAGTTGCTAAAGTCTAGTTGAGTGGGTGCTTGACTAGTTGGGATTGGTGATCCATGTGGAGTTGGTGCTTCACTAAAGTTTGGTTTTTATCTTATACGAATATAGTCAATTTATATATATATTAGTGGGTTTTCTTCCCCTTAAATTTATCCCACATATCTAATGTGTTATCTTTTTCATGATCTTGTATGGATGCATATGCTTTGTTAATTGTTCATGTTTGTTTGAATGGTTCATGTATGCTAAATTAGAATTGAATAAATGTTTTGAATACACTGATTCACTCCTAGTGATTTTTATTCCAAAATTTGGTTTTATATAATGTAATTTTAAGTATTCCTAACATCCTAAAGGAGATCTTAGAAGTGAGGATGGATAGTCAGCCAGGTCATGGCGGTTTCTATACCAATAAGTCTCCATTATTCAATGAGAACATTTATGTTTTTTAGAGCATCAAAATGATGAAATATATAATGTCAATTGGATATGAAATATGGTATTTATTTTAGGATGTATATATTCCACCTCCTACACCACCAACAAATACAAAAGAAAAGAAGGAAAGTGAGAGTAATTCCAAGGAAATGAATGTCATTCTATGTGGCCTATCAGAGGTAGACTTTATGAAGGTGATGGACTATGAGTCAACCAAGGTAATATGGGACAATCTTAATATTATCTATTAATGATACATGAAGGTGAATATAGCTAAATTTCAAACTTATATAAGGTAGTTTGAAAGTTTGAACATGAATGAAGATGAGAGCATTACATCTTACATGTTAATGGTTGATGAAGATGTCAATGTCATTATAAGATTAGGAAAAGAAGTGAAATAGTCTAAAATTATTCTAAAGTTATTAAGATCACTAACTCATTAGTTTTAATCTAAGGTGTTTATAGTAGAAGAGATACAAGATTTGGACAAGCTAGATATGGATGGGCTTCATTGCATCTTGATTGCCTATGAGATGAGAAAAAATGAAGCAAGACCTCCCAAGAAGGAATCAACATTATAATATGAGAAGTCAAAAACCAAGAATGTTAAGGATAAGGTATGTTCAATTATTGGTGATGATTAATTGGTACTCATGTTTATTATAAAATTGAGGTTTGGATTTGGTAAGTACAAGAGTAAGTTACCTTTCAAAATTTTCAACTATGGTAATATTGGTCACTTTGCATCTAAGTATATTAAAAATAATAAAAATAAGCATGAT
Source organism: Torreya grandis (assembly GCA_037957365.1). Taxonomy (NCBI): domain Eukaryota; kingdom Viridiplantae; phylum Streptophyta; class Pinopsida; order Cupressales; family Taxaceae; genus Torreya; species Torreya grandis. Next base: position 414,302 of record JARHVA010008218.1, read on the forward strand.
AAAGGACATGATGAATATCATGGTTATGATAAGAAGGTTTATAAGCCTGAAAAAAACAAGAAATATTTTAGAAATTATAAAGGTAAAAGAGAGTCATTCAAGAATAGGAGAAGAATCTATACCAAAGAAGATAATAACTCATATTATATAAGTGACACAAGTACATTTGATAGTGATTGATGAGCCCTAGATATGTTATATTTTTTTCCTAATCCGTCATGCTCATCCTTCTTATTTATCATACATCTAAGTTACTTTTCCATAATGTTTATATCCTTGAACAACCATTAATTTACAAATAGCATTATGTTCTCACAATCTTTTAATAGTTACAACTATGTCTTGAAATAAAATATATAATAGCTATCTTCTACTATAGGATGATTTTCTCTATAATGTGTTTTATATATGTTTTGAAGTAATAGGTATATAGCATAGAACATCTTATAGTAAAAGGGATATCATCACATATAAACATCTTATAGCCACTGCATAACTAAATCCATGAGTAAACAAAATTTGATTCCTAGTTCAACTGAATCATAGAAACAATAATAACCTCCATGGAGTGAAATAAGGATGCAGTTGGAGATTGAATCAACTTTGTTTATCTTAAGGCACATTGAAAGATTCACATGAATAGTGACCTTAGTAGAAGGAACCAATTTTTGTTATCATATAGCTGAATGTTTCTTAGTTTGGAATGTATATTGTTTTGAATGAAACAATCTCCCTATTATAAATATAGGTGGAAATATGATTGAGAAAGTAGTAGATATAAATTATAGAAATATATAAAGGGTACATTTTGTAAGATAGCTATTATTGTAATTTTGCTTACAGTAATTAATTAATGCATTTTGATTAATATGAACAATCATTTCCAAGTCCACTTCATTGTTTTAATAATAATAATTGAAGTTAGATACATAAGGATGAAGGAGATCCTTCAAATGTTTTGCAGTAACAATCCAACCCATTAAATAGTTAAGCATGTTATTTAGTTTCTTTATGTGTTGTGTGTTTTGTTTATAAATTATGTGATTTCCAATCTTGCATAGAATTATTTTATGAAATATTTCAAAAATAAAATAGTTTTATCATTTAATTCATAGTATTATATTCATGTTCAATTATATCATTCCATTTATTGCATGGTTTTATCATCTTAGAGTACCATCAACAAAAGGTCAAATTAGAAGATTGAGTATGCACATATAATGACATCATCTTATCAAGTTTATATCCTTGGGTTAAAATTTGAAAGAAGTAGAAGATATAGTTATATGGTATCTATCCTTATTCATTTTTATCAAGAGAAGTATATCTGATTATGAATCAACTCCTAGTCATTTTTGGCACATTTTTTGGGGAAGGGTATCACACATTTATAATCTTCAATCCTAATAGTGGTTGTTTTTAGATGTTTATTATTTTTTATTTATAGAGATATTTGTTATTTATATTAAATATTTATTTATTTTTTAGTTGAAATTTCCCTTTTTACAAGTAAGATAATGGAAATTTTCAAAAAACCCCATATTACTAACCTTGTACAATCAGGGTGGGAAAACATTTAAGAAAAAAAAGAGAAAGAAAAAAGTGGTTGATGTACATGCAAAGCAAATGGGACTATATAGGAAGATTTTTGCCTTAATTATAAAATATTTATACAATAGTTTAAATTCATCTTTCAACACTTGAGGAGTATGCAGAAATTCCTAAAGATCACTCACAATTTTTAAAAGATGTAGAAAATGAGGAATTTTAGGTTGGATTGGTGGCACAAGTTGGAGACATTGAAGAGGTTCATACCCATGGAAGAGACCCACATGTACCACCCTTGATAATTCCTATCTTATCACCTCATACTTAGTAATATGAAGTCCACTTCCCTTCATCACCCAAATTTCTTGCTAAGGAGGCATTCAAGGTTATTCTTACTCCTAGAAGAAATATCAGGCCAATAAAATATTATAATTTAGAAATACTCTTTGCTAAGAAATAAGATATATATTATAAAACCCATACACCATCCCCATTCTATATAAATCCATATATTTATAATAAAAAATATAAATTCTCCATATTCTACACCCTATGAAATAGAAGAATTGATAAGAATTTTGAGAGCTGGGTGACAAAAACTTTTGGTCTACCAACACAAAGATTATTCACGGAGGATCCTCAAGAAGAAACAATTACCAATGAATCTATTACCTTCAAATTTCCTATCCTTACTCCTGACATAAATGCACCCATGAATAATATTCCTCACTCTACCCTCCTTACCTCTAGGGGAAAAGCATCTAAGGATCTAAACACATTTCTTTTTGAGTTTGGCATCTTATGTTACAGCTATGATTATAATCCAGATGCTCAGATACTCAAAACATTTCTATAAAAACTCAAAGATGCAATACTTAGATGGTTCATGGTACCTATAAAGGATTCCATTTATATTTAGGAAGAAATAAAGGAGATGTTTCTAAATAAATACAAAGACTATTGTAGTGTAAGAAACTATAGGAGAGATTACATATTCTAAATGATACAAGCTTATGATGAGTCATTAGAATAACATATGGAGATATTTTTTCAACTTGTGAAAGTCCAAAAAAACTAAAATGGGGAAATAATTAGTCAAGATAATATTCCTGAAAGGAATTAGAAATGATTACCTAAAGGCACTAGATTTAATGTTTGGTGGTGATGTTTCTACACTATCATTTAATGAACTAACATTTCTATATATAAACTACTCCAAATCAACCATGAATAAAAATATGGGCAGACCCCTTCCTATAGCATTTGTAGTAGGACTGTCTAAAAGTGAATCTAGAAACCTACTTTAGGACATGAAGCAAGACATTATTAGCCACCTAGCTACTCATCTTGATACATTACATACATAAAGGAAGTAGGAAGAAATTGAAAAATCCTTACCTAAATGTAGAAAAAATAAGGTGGATTTCACATGCCATTCTATGAAAGCTTAAGTAGCTATCATAACTAAGGAGAATACTAGAACATTGGAGTTACATGCCATAAGAGAATATGAGAATCAAGTGTTTTACATGGCTTAATAGAAACCATGGGTGTAAAGATCATGTATGTTATCAAACTCTATGTTTGAAAATTATCAATTTTCAAATAAACCTAAATATGGTTCTTGGATGAATATACCCAACTAAAATTTATCCCTAAAAAATTGGTATCTACCCCAAAATCAGTTATGGATGCAAGAGAATGGATAACAACCTCAACCTGGGCAATTCCAAATCTAGGAATGGATCTTTCCCTTTAATCCATGGAAATAGTAATGGAATGGTAATAAAGGATTTTATTAACAAATACAACCACAAAAATAACATGCCTTAATTCTAAACACTCAGAAACCTATTATATCTACTCAATTACCCACCCAATCCATCCCCAACCCTGCCAATAAGTTTGTTCAACCAACATATTCCACTAAAACAATGGAATATCTAACATACACCTTGGATACCAATCAAGTCCAACTTTGCTTAGGATGTGTTCTTCCATAACCCACCTCACTTATAATCACATAACATTTTAAAGACCCTGATCTACTACATACTAATCCACAACCATCTATAGCCAATCCTGAGCCAAATCCACTAGAAAACCAAAAAGAATTTGATAATCCTCTTTCTTGGAGAGATTGAACATATCACATCCTAAACTAGAGTCTAAAGTCAATATCTTAGGACAACTCAAGAATGTGTGCATAAAAATCCCACTCTTTGAAGCAATAAAATATGTTCTTATCTATAATAAGGTTGTTAGAGAGCTATGTTTAAAAAAAAACTAGGATGAAAGAAAAAGGATCATAAAATAGTCAAAGTTATTGGCCAACTAGTGAATATTATGTTGGGAAACATAGTTCCCCTAAAATATTATAATCATGGAAGTCTTGTAGTTAATGTTAGCATCCTTATCCAACCCATCTCCAATAATTTAATTGAATTGGGTTTAGCCATCAACATAATGACCATGGAGACCATGTAATTCCTAAAAATTAAAACTCTTTGTCCAATACCCACCATCCTTCAGATGGATGATAGGTCAATTGTCAAGCATCAAGGGATTTTTGAGAACATGGTTATCACTTTCGACTCCTGTTAATATATAGAAGACTTTATCATCCTACAACCAAAAATTAACTTGGGAGGTTATCCTATCATCTTTGGCCACTCATGGTTGGCCACTATTGAAGTTTTGATTGGCTTTTGTCAAAGTTGTTGCTAGAATCTGGATAATGCAAGTGCAATGGAGATGTGATCACATTAGATGAAGCAAGTGCACACCACATAGATACTAAAGCAACTTGAAAATAACACAAGAAGATAAATTGCACAAGACAAAATGGAGAAAACCAAAATCAAATTAACATGAGATGGCCAAAGTGAGGAATACATATAAGAGAGTACGTAAGTAAATCCTCCATAAAAGGTTGACAAGGCACCCCAAGAATAGACTATAACTCCTCCATGAAAGGTGGTGACAAGGTGCTAAGAATAGAGAAGTAACTCCCATCAAGGCAGTTACTTATGACATTCTTATGACACCTATGACACATCTATGACACACACCTCCACATAAGCTATCCTATCCCACAAATGTAGGAAAACTCCATGTATACACAAGAAATACAATTTACCTAATTAATAAATAGGAAAAAATACAAAACTACACTAATACCCCCCCACCCCCCCCCGTAAGTGTAGCTTAGGTGGGCAGTGTGGAAATATAAAATGGGTCCTAGTAACTAGGCTTGATGAGGTACCCATGTACAAATGCAATCTCTTATAAGATAGAGAAAAAGAGAAAACTAGTAGGAAAAAACTCCCCCCCAAAAGAGAGACATAAAATAAATGAAGAGGCTAGAAGGCCCCTCCTACAGATGGTGCTGCTACAGATGTAGATTGCACCCTAAGAAGAGCTCGTAGATGAATGAACTTGCTCTTAGTGAAAGGTTTGGTGAAGATGTTTACAACCTGCTTTGAAGACTGGCAAAATATCAAGTTAATGACCTAAATATGAATAAGCTCTTGAATGAAATGCATGTGAATCTCTATGTGATTGCTCCACTAGTGCTAAACTAGATTCTTGCAAATCTGAATGGTACTCTGGTTGTCACAATAAATGATGGTGGGTTGCCTGATAGGAATGCAAAACTTAGAAAGAATCCCCTAAAGCCAAATAGCCTTAGTAGCTGCATTAATAGCTCCCATGTACTCTGCCTCCATGGATGATATAGCAATAGCATTTTGCTTCTTGTTAGGCCAACTGATAGGACTAGAACCTAGAGAGAAATTGTAACCAAAAGTGGACTTGTGAGTCTATGAATCACTAGCCCAGTTTGAATCTATATATCCAACCAAGTCAACCTCTATGCCAAATCTATAATGAATCTCGTATCTATGTGAACCCTATATGTAATGCAAGATCCTCTTAGTTGTTTTCTAATGTAGCTCATGAGGTTCCTGCATGAATTTGGAGAGAAGTCCCACTGTATATGATATGTTAGGCCTAGTGTGAGTCAAGTAGATGAGACTACCAACAATTTGTCAATACCGAGTGGCATCAACCAATGGTGAATAAAAATCAACCTCAAGCTTGACTCTTAATAGAAAGAGAGTTAGAGATGGCTTACAATTAGCCATGTGAAACTGAGCCAATAAGTCAAGAGCATACTTAGGTTGTGTAAGAGAAATCATTGAATTTGACTATGAGATCTTGATACCAATGAAGTAGTGCAACAAACCTAAGTCTATCATGTCAAATCTATCCTAGAGAGATGCCTTCACCATTGCAATATCTGATGAAGAACTCTTGATGATCAAAAGGTCATCAACATATAAAACCAAAATCAAGAGCGAATCATCCTGCTATAAGAAGTAGACATTGGGATTAGAATGGCACCTAGTGAAACCCACTATGATAAGGAAGGAATCCATCTTGACATAACAAGCCCAAGGGGCCTATTTAAGGCCATAGATAGATTTCCTAAGTCTGCATACTAAGGAAGAATACTAAACAAATCTTGGCAGCTGCTCCATGTAGATCTCCTCCTCTAGCTCTCCATGAAGAAAGGCACTCTTCACATCCATTTGATGCACATCCCAACCATGTGATGTAGCAATAGCCAAGGTGAGTTAGATAGAAGTCATCTTTGTAATGGGTGCAAAGGTCTCTAAGTAGTCAATTCCTACCACCTGTGAGAAACCCTTGGTGACCAATCATGCCTTGTACTTATCAACCGACCCATCTACTACAAACTTGGTCTGATATATCCACCTACATCAAACCATCTTTCTTCCCTTAGGAAGTGAAGTCAAATCCCATGTGTGATTTTTGATTAAGGAAGAATATTCTACCTCTATAACACTATCCCACTCTGGTACCCTTGATGCCTCTCAAAAAGTTTGTGGATTTGAAACTATAGCAAATAAGGCATATAGATCTCTTTGAAAATCTCCCCTAGTATGTCTGTCATCTGCGAGATATCCTACTCAAGTGCCAGCACTCTCAAGTGTCTATCTAGCCCAAAGTGGCCCAAAAGTGGGCGAGTTAGGTGCTAACTCCTCATCCTCTAACTGACTAGAGGTGGATGACTCTACATCACTATCCTCACTGTCTGAACTTGAAGAAGAAGATGTCTCTAGTTCAAGAACCTATTGTGTTGATCTAAATCTAATGAGGAATCATCATGAAGAAGTAGATCCGATGAGGGAGAAGAAGTGTCAAGTTTTGAGTCTCTAAGAATCTCCTAAAAATGGGAACTTCTCTCAATGAAAAACTAATGAGTGACTGGATCTAGAAGGTGGTATCCCTTAATACCATACAAATATCCTATAAAGATGCAAGGCTTGGACTGACATTCCATAGCTTTGTGTTTCTTCTTCAAAATGTGGGCCATGGCTAGGGATCTTAAAAATCTAAGGTGCTCAACATTAGGTTTCTTTTTATGCCAAGCTTCAAAGGGTGTTATCCCTTTCAAAGCTTTATGAGGAACCCTATTTTGAATGTAGCAAGCATAATTGATGGCTTCAGCCCAGTACTGTGGTGCTAAGGATTTGGAGTGAATCATATAGCTACCCATCTCTTTCAAGAACCTATATTTGCATTATGAAACCCCATTCTGTGAAGGACTATAAGTGACTATGTGGTGCAAATCAATCCCCTCTATGGTGTAAAAATGCTCAAACTTGTTGTTGACATACTCCCCTCCTTTATCAGTTGGAAGAACCTTGATGAATTTCTCACTCTATTTGTCAATAAGAGCCTTGAAGTCTAGAAAATTTTCAAACACTTTAGACTTTTGTTTGAGAAAATATATCCAAGTGTACCTAGAGAAATCATCAATGAAAGTGAGGATGTACTTGGCCCTTGTGAAATATGGTTTAGGAAAGGGTCCCAATACATCTCTGTGGACTAACTCCAAAGGTTGTAAATCCCTCCAAGCTTTGTCTTTGTCAAATTTTGCTTTGGGATGCTTCCCAAGGGAACACCCCTCGCAAAGTCCTTTTGAGAATTGGACACGAGGCAAGTCAATGACCATGTCATGTTTGCAAAGTTCCTCAAGGTAGTGATAGTTAAGGTGGCCAAACCACTTATGCCATAATTTTCTAACTCTATCTGAATGAGTTAGCAATGTTGTTAGAGAAGAATCTGAAGCAAAATGTGAGGTGTATAACCTTGCTTGGTGATCTTCCCTACCCACTGCCACTGTAGTATCACTATGCAACTCCTTGATAGCCACTGAATCTGGTGAAAACTCAACTCTCATGCCCTGACCAATGTGAGTGATTTGGTACATTGATAGGAGATTGGTTGAAAGAGAAAGAAAACTTAGAACATTATTGAATGTTCCTCCTTCCATTTCAACTAACCCTCTCCCTACAATATAAATTGATGTGTCATCACCCAAACTAATTAAAGTCATGCTACAAGGCTCTAAAGATGAAAACTCAACTAGTGAAGAGCCCATGTGGTGAGAAGCACCTGAATCAATGACCCATGATGATGTATAAGCTATAGTAGCTACAAGGGCCTTGCCCTTTTCTTTCTCTGTATGGTTGCTTTTTGCCTTGGTAGAATTTTGGGTAGATGAATTATGCTTGATGGACTCATGAACACCTATGTTGTGCTTCTCTAGAAGATGAGTAAGGTAATCTATTTGTTTCTTCATGCATTTGTGTTCATCATGCCATATATTTTTATAATAGGCACACTTAACCTTCTCCTTCTTAGGTTTAGCATTGGAAGAGGAAGTCTCAGTGTTGTTTTCGGTAGGATTATTGTTTTCTTTCTTTTTCTCTTGGTCCTGGTTCTTTTTCTTCTTCTCCTTTGTTGAAGTCTTATCCTTACCATTTCTAGCTATCAAAGCTTAGAGTTGAGTAGAATTCATTGTGCCCATTTGAATTAGCTTATCTTGCTCCCTATTCAAGTTGGCAATGAATGAATCCAAAGAAGGCATTTTCTATGTAGTGCCAAGGGCACTTTTTGTGGCATGGAAAGTGGAGACAAAGACTGAATAGCTTGGACCTAACTTTTCAAGAATAGAAATGATGAGTTGATCATCTTTCTTCTCTATCTCTCATTCTTTCAATTTCAATCTAATGGCCTTAAACTTAGTGAAGAAGTCATGTAGGGTGTCAAAGTTTTTAGGACTTAGACTTATGAGTTCATTTTCAAGCTCATGACCTCTCATCTCATCAAGCTTTCTAAATAAGTTTTCTAAGGTGTCCTATATGTCATTGGGAGTCTTGGATGATTCTAAATGGAAGAGAAGTTCTAGAGACATAGACAAGCTTCGTAATCCATAGGCTTCATCACTACGGTTGTACCACTTGACCTTTTCAACATTAGTGTTGGGTTCTACTTTAGTACCCATGGTGATCCTATACAACCCTTTGATTCTAAGAATGATTGACATTTTAACCTTCCATTCATGATATTTGAAGGGTGTTAGGGGTTTAAGTTGAAAATAATCTATTTTAAGCTAAATTTAGGTGAAGTTGTGTTAATTGCAAGTTGTGAATTTATCCAGGAAGGAGAATGAAAACAAAGTTTTGCAAGTTGTGAAAAGCAATCACACCCCCCCCAAAATATTGAGCCCCCCAAAAATATGCAAGTGCATTCTCAAAATACATTGGGCTTAGCTAAGAATGTGTCTTAGAGCAATTAGTGCAAGACTAAAGCAAACAGGATGTCAGACTCAGCCGAAAATGCATCCCAAAAGACCCAAATTTATTGCACTTTATAAAATAGTGATTTTTTAAAAAATAATAAGCCTATTATGTGGATAATTGAATAAAAAATACTTTTACAAAAGATGGCACCCAAATTTGAGCTACCGTTTGCAAGATATTAATGGTTTAATTTTCTCGTAAACTAGTATTTTTGCAAAAAAAAACACTAAAACATTAAAAAAATGCCTATTTTGAGAGAGAAAGTGGCTTTACAACCACTAATTGGATTCAACACAGAATGAAGAATCCAAAGGAGTTTTTTATGATGGAGAATTGGCCTCCTGCCAACCTGGGCCTCACCCTTCATCTTTGACAGGCGAAGATACAAGTTTTAAATGAAAACCCCCAAATTACAAAACTATCTAAAAAACTAAATATTTAGTCAAATTGACTGATTTTTATTTTAAAAGTCAATTTTTAACTAAAAAAATGAAGCAAAGATAGAATTGATAGATGCCACATGTCCAAGGGCCCACATGGGACGCCAAGCAAGGAAGGGGCGCCAAAAAGAAAACACAGTCCAGATTTGCTTACATAAAAGACAAAAGAGAAATTTTCAGACCTGGTGGATGTCATACAGCCTACTTGGCACCTTGTTGGAAGGACTGTGGCATGGGAAAACTGAAGGCATTGCTGAAGGTGCCTTGCTGGAAGGACTGTGGCATGCCAGAACAGAAGGCATTGCTGACCAGAAGCTAGGCACAGACTAGAAGAAGGTTGGCACAGATTTGCAGAAGCTTGGCATGGAATGAATGCTTCTCCTCCCTCTGCTACTACACACAACAATGGTTCCCAAGAATAGAAACAAAATCAACACCTAAAGTGAAGACAACCAGGACACCCAAAGGCCAAGGATCTCAAGATGCAAGAAATGATATTGAAAGATTTTTTATTTATTTTAGATCAGATCTAGAAATTAAAAAATAAAGAGAACTCCACTCCTCTTGATTTCAAAATAAACTAAAAGCATAACCAAAAACACAATTACCAAGTTTGCTCTAATACCATATCAGAGTTATTGCCAAAATCTGGATAATGCGAGTGCAATGGAGACATGATCACATGAGATGAAGCAAGTGCACACCACATAGATGCTAAAGCAATTTGAAACTAACACAAGAAGATAAATTGCACAAGACAAAATGGAGAAAACCGAAATCTGATTAACATGAGATGGCCAAAGTGAGGAATACATATAGGAGAGTATGTAACTCCTCCATAAAAGGTGGACAAGGCACCCCAAGAATAGACTGTAACTCCTCCATGAAAGGTGGTGACAAGGTGATAATAATAGAGAAGTAACTCCCATCAAGGGAGTTACTTATGACATTCGTATGAAACCTATGACACATCTATGAAACACACCTCCACATAAGCTAGCCTATCCCACAAATGTAGGAAAACTCCATGTATGCATAAGAAATACAATTTCCCTAATTAATAAATAGGGAAAAATAAAAACCTACACTAATAGCTTTAGGTAAGGAAAAATGTTAATTTTCAATGGAAATGACACCAAAAAATTGGTTCTTTATCCACCAACCCAACCTTCATAGATTGATGGCCAAATACCTTGGATTGACAACTTTGAGGAAGTTATCTCTTTGCAAAATCTTTGTACTATTGACCAGAGTCTAGCTTTGCAGGCACAAGAAGAAGAAAGTATCCTTAATGGTATCCTATAAAACACATATCGGTAAGATTTTGTAGCTAAAAACATGTTGGAATGTACACCATGCCACCTTCAAAGTACTTTTCCTGAGAATGATCTTTATTAAACTATAAGGTACATTTAGACATTCTATCAATTTATTCCCCATCAATACAGTTATGCTCCTTTAATCACCAATGTAGAAACCAAGCTCTCTTTAAGAAGTGAGTAGACATTTTGGCAAACAAACCTCTCAACATAATCACCTCCTTAAAACCCAAGCATGAAAGCTAGTTACTTACAATGATGAGAAAGCACAAAATAATATTTTCATAGGACTACCATGGCATGAAAGGAATACCCCAATATTTATGCATGCATGATATTTACATTAAATAAGAATACAAACCTTTTCATTAACCCCAATGATGAATAAATCTTAAAGTTAAAGACATTATCAAAACTAAGTTGCAAAAACTATTGGATGTAGGATTTGTTAATCATATTTTGGATAGCCAGTGTGTTTCTCCCCTAGTTATTATCCCTAAGAAAGGGGTAAAATGGTGTATTTGTGTTGACTATAGAGAGTTGAATTTTTCTACTAAGAAGGATCACTTTCACCTTCCATTTATTGATCAAGTATTGGATACATTAGTAGGTAAAAATTATTTTTCCTTCTTATAGGGCTATAATGGTTATAATCAAATATGAATTGCTCCACAAGAGCAATATAAAACCAATTTTACTTGCCTTTGGGAAACCTATGCCTATGCCATCTTACCATTTGGTCTTTGTAATGCCCTAGCTAGTATTCAAAGGGTTATTTTGAGCATATTTTCTAATCTCTCCCATGATTATATTGTCATCTATATGTATGATTTCACTATCTATGGACAAATATTTGAATAAACTCTTACCAACTTGAGGAAAGTTGTTCAATGCTACGAAGACAACCAATTATCTTTGAGCAATGAAATATGTTATGTGCTTATGACTAAATGGATTATGTTAGGGTGTCACGTATCCCCTAGTATAATTCAATTTGACCTAAAAAATGTATGTATCATTAATGATCTATCCACACCAAAGAAGCAAAAAGATGTTAAAAGTTTTTTAGGACATGTTGGTTATTATAGACAATTCATCAAAGACTTCAGCAAAATTACCACCCCATTGTTTAGATAGCTTACTAAGGATGTTGAATTTATTTAGACTAATTATTTTCAAACTACCTTTCAGCAACTTGAAGACCTTCAAATAATAACTCTTGTTCTAAGAGGACCTAAATGGAAGAAGCCTTTTCACATCCACAAAAATGCATCTGACACAACTTTAGGAGTTGCCCTTGGAGAAAAAGATGACTCTTTGAGTTATGTAATCTATTTTATTAAGATTATTCAAGGGGATGAACTCAACTACATTGTAGTACAAAAGGAATTTATTTTCATCATCTATGCCATCAATAAATTTTGACACTACATAATAGGTTACCAGGTATTCATCTACAAGATCACACAACAATTAGGTATTTAATGAAAAAACTTGTTGTAACAGCCAAGATAATTAGATGGTTGCTTTTATTTTAGGAATTTAATATTACCATTATGGATATACTATGTAAGGATAATGTAGTGGTAGATTTTCTATCTTGACTACAAAATGATGAGCACAATCCTATTTTTGATGATTCTTTTCTTGCTGAGCATTTATTTGTAGTAACTATTCAATCTCTTTGGTTCAAAAATATTACTATCTCTCTTTCTATAAGATCACTACCATAACATTTCTCACCTAGGGAAAAATAACATTTAATCCAAAAGAGTAGAAATTATTCTTGGATTGCAGGATATCTCTTTATCACTGGACTATATCCATTTTTGAGATGTATCTAAGAAGATCAAGTTTATAACATTCTTGGAGCCTACCATGATGAACCCTATGGGGGTCATTTTACTACCAAACATACTACTATGAAAGTTCTTACTTCTAGATTTTATTGGCCTTATTTGCATAAGGATGTCATGATGTATACTCATAGATGTGATCAATGTCAACATATGGATAAACCCACTTGCTTTGATGAAATGACATTACAACTGTAACAAGTTTTAGAACCTTTTGACAAATGAGGAATAAATTTTGTAGGTCACATTGATCCTAAATATTACAATAAAGAATATATACTTGTGTGTACTTATTATGTTACAAAATGGGTCAAGGTTAAGGCCTTAATCCATGCTTGAGATGAGAAAGTAGTAAAGTTATTGTATGAATAAATCTTCACCCACGATGGAGTACTAAGAGAAATAGTCATAGACCAAGGACCATAGTTCACATCAAACCTCATAGTTGCCTTGGTAAAAGAATATGAAATTAGACACAAAAATTCTACCCCTTACCGTCCTTAGTCAAATGGTTAGGTGGAAGCAACAAATAGGGAATTTTAAAATATCCTTACTAAGACTATCAACATGTATAGAAAAGATTGGTAAACTCATTTTTTGGAAGTAGTTTGGGTTTAGAAAATCACCTAGAAAACCACAAGTAGTTTCACTCTATATGAACTAGTTTATGGTAAGAAGCCTATTCTACCCATTACATTTGAGTATAGAACATTATGGAAAACACTTTATTTGGGCATGGATCTTTCCCAAGCTTAAAAAGATAGGATCATGTATCTAAATGCACTTGATGGACTAAGAAAGGAAGTACTTCATCACACTAAAATAGTACAAAGACAACATGTGGGTTTGCATGACATGAACATCAAGAGTATGAATTTATAACCTAGTGACTAGGCACTCCTTTTTAACTCTAAATACAAGGATCATAAAGGAAAGCTTATGTCTAGATGGCTTGGGACTTATGAGATTGAACAAGTCTTTGATAATGGATTTGTAAAGCTCATGACAATTAACTTTGTTTAATTTTTACTACTTGTTAACAACCACAAGCTAAAGATGTAAAAGAAACCATTTTATAAGGAAAATACCACTTGACAACTTATTGAAGAATAATATATTTTTCTTCTTCATGAATTAGATCAACCAATTCTTATAGTTGAAGGGTATTTTTTTAACACTTCTCTAATATTGTCTAAGATAAGTAATGCTTCTTATAGCCAAGAATAAACCATTAAAAATGGCTTAATTTAGGTTGAATAAAATCCTACCTCCTATAATTCTACCATTATAGTTGAGTTGGGACTAGAAAATTGAAAATAAATTAAAAAAATTCAATAATGAAAACTTTTGGGCATTATTGATGGCTGTTGTATAAAAAAACTAGGTCTCTGGTTGATTAAATTCATTATAAAAAATAAAAGAACTATATAAATAAAAAAAATTATTTTCATATGTTTTTGCTTGCATATTCATTCTTTTGGAGTAGAAAAACACTTTTGTCTTTTCTATAAGATGAAACTCTTACTACTGTAGGATATTTATTATTACTATAAGACATTTCTTATTACCACAGGAAAAAATTATCACTACTAGATGAATTCTTATCGCATTACATTCTTAAAAATAATTTTTTCTTCCAATCAAAGGACAACACATGCTAATACACCTCACATCCACCACTTCTACTCATCATTTATGTATTAAGGAAAGGTATTCCTACAATTACTAAGGTAATTATCTTATATTTATTTTATGTCATAAGTTTTAATTATTACTTAGATGATGGGTCTTAATGCTATTAAAATGTTACCATATCTTTCATTTATCACATCATCCCACAATATCTTCTTGTTCACTAATTAACATGACCATTGAAATGCTGCTACTACCACCCCTTGTCATTACCATGAGCCCTTCACACATGTTAGCTACGTCACTTGAGGACAAGTTATATTTTAAGTTTAGGGTATTTCCCATATTCAAATGTACTATCTCACTCCCAAATCAGAATATCAAACATTCCACCCAAGCTACAAAACCTTTGTTGTAAGAGCTCAGATGTTACAACTAAAATTCCATCCTATAATATGGGAAGGTAGTTACTTAAACATGAGCCACTTGATATCTCTCTTTTGACCAATAAACAAGAAATATTGGTCCTATTTCAAGATGTATGATGGGCCAACTATTTTGAGAGGATACATTCTCTTGATCAGGGAATTTTATAAGAATTCTTTGACTCATTATATAACAACTTGGAAATAGTGAGAGGAATGAAAATAAAGTTAATTGAAACCATTATCAATAGAGTAATTAGATTTATATGAATAGGGGAAGTATGGTAAAAAAAATTGATACCAAGGAAAATAGGTATAAATGCATTATAGGAGACAAAATATTGGATAATTCAAAACATGGCACTACATTATTATCATTACTATGAAGATGGCCTATAGTTGTTGTGCTCATCTATAGATTTTCCATGCTGTATAGAATTCATTTCAAATTCATGAATCATTTATGGCATGGTATTTAGATAAATTTCCCCATATTCTTACTTAAAACGACCACAAAAATGGTAGAAAATTTTCAAAGAGTTAATCCTAAAGTTATCTCTCATCATTCTTTAATTTAATTAATTGTTTAAGAATGATTACAAAGGGCTAGGCCCAATATACGTTGGGAGGATTTTATCCAGATACCTAGAAATAAAGAAAGTATTAGTGAGGGAAATAAAGAAGAGATAAAATTAGAAGAGGAAATGTAAGTAGAAGAATAGATGATATAAGGAATCCTTCCTATAGCACCATAATAACTTGCAAAATAAAACCTTCCTGTAGCTCCATAAGAACCTACATAAGAAGGTTTTCCTATAGCCACATAAGAAACTATGGAAGAATGTCTTCCTATAGCCACACAAGAACTTGTAGAAAGTATAAATATTTTAGAAGGGTTTTTCACAGACAAAGAATCTATAAGAAGAAAGAGGAAACTCATTTTCCAACTTGACTCCAAAGAATATGAAGAAGAACTTCTATCTAACCCTAAAATAACTAAGGTCACATTTACTCCTCATAAATACCATATATGAAGAGGAAAGATGAAATTTAAACCAATATATAAACTTTCTTCTATTATATAAACTAATAAAGATTCTAGATAAAAATAAACTACTAGCAGTCATGAATCATTAAAGGCATTTAGTTTTGATAACCTCAAGACTAACAAGGAATTTTTTTTTCAATAAGGTAATGAGGAGATAGAGTAAATAGAACATAGTCTTAAATATTTGTGAGAAGAACCAATGCATAAAGAGGTAGAATGAATGGAGAAACTTGTCATACAAGAGTAATTTCCAACGTTGGAGTAATCCCTATAGGAAATAGAGAGATTAAATAATAATATATAAGATCAGTCAGGAGGAGGAATAGATGCACTTGTTGTAGTAGCTTCTCAGTGACAACCCAATACAAAAAACCAATCTATAGTGATTGTTACACAAACTTATACAGAAAAAAAGAAATAGGAAAAACCTATAACTACCCAAGCTATCAGGGATAATTCCTCATCTATGGTGTCTTCTAAATTGATGAAATGGATAGATAGTCACTATGAAAGTCTTAAGGCATTAACAAAGAACAAAAAGAAATTGAATGAAGAGGTCAGGTTGAAATAAGAAATAATATACAAACTATAGTAGAAAATTGAATATATGTTAGGTTTTATTCAAGAGATAATTGATATTAGGCCTCCTACAAGGCTATATTCAATTTATCATAAGGAGCAATAGCATAAGTTTAAATTCATGATAATTTACTATGACATGCCTTATGAAGCATTTGCTCCCCTCTCTTTATTTAAATTATATTGAGATAGATCAGAAGAATAATGAGCATAATTATGTGAGTTATATCTTCATAAATATATTTTGCCTTATGACAGGGAATGAAATCCTAACCTATGTGTTCGAGATGTCCTTTTACAGGAATTTTTATCATATCTTTTGAATGAGTAAAGGATAGGATGAGAGATGAATGAATACAATAAAAAATAAAGGGAAAGTCAATTTCTTATCAAAATAAAGTCTATTATACCTAATATTGTGTTTACAAAATGGGAAAACATCATGTTATATAAGGAAGTCAAAACTTGTTTTGCAAAAAATGTGATGTAACCCAAGATTTTTGCTTGGGATTGAGAACATTTGTTAGAATTTCAAAAAAAAAAAATCTTGCATTAAAAAATCGAATGATATCAATCCTAAGATAAAAAGGAAATATACATATTACACTTTAAATTTAAAGGTAGCATTTAATAGAGTCACAATATATATTCTACTTGTAGGTGAAATGGGATCTCAACTATTGAGCATAAAATTCTAGCTCCCTCTATTTTGATATCCTATTTTAGATTTATAGGATAAAAATCCATTACATGAAGCCAAGGAGGTCATAAATTGGTAGTTGTATTAACAATGGGATGGATGTTATGCTCACCTATCAAGTCGCATCATAGATCCTATGTATTTCAAAACTATTTATGAAATTGAAATGAACAAGTTTGTTGCTCTTGGATGAGAAAGGTCTTATGTTGGGGGGTATGATGAGCCCTAGAAATGCCATGTTTTATATTCACATATCATGATCATCCTTCTTATTTATCTTCCTTCTAATTTAATTTTCCATAAAGTTTATATCCTTAAACAACCATAACCTTTCAAATAGAATTATGTTCTCATAATCTTTAAATAGTTAGAACTGTGTCTTGAAATCAAATATATAATAGTTATCTTCTACTATAGGATGTTTTTATCTATAATGTGTTTTAAAGATGTTTTTAAGTAATAGGGATATAACACAAAACATCCTACAAAAAAAGGGATGTCATCACGTAGAAACATCCTTTAGCCACTACATGACTAAAGCCATGAGTGAATAAAATTTGATTCCTAGTTCAATCGACTCGCAAAAATAATAGTAACCTCCATGGAGTGAAATAAGAATGTATTTGAATATTGAAATATATTTTTTTGTCCTAAGGCACATTGAAATATTCACATGAATGCTGACCTTAGTATAAGGAACCAATTTATGTTATCCTATAGCCAAATGTTTCTTAGTTTGGAGTGGGTATTATTTTGTATTAAAAAATCCCCTATTATATATATAAGTGACATCAAGGTTGAGAAAGTAGTAGATATCAATTAGAGAAATATATCAAAATTACATTTTGTAAGACAACTATTATTGTAATTTCCTTACAATAATTTATTATTGCATTTTGATTAATATGAACAATCATTTTTAAGTCTATTTCATTATTGTAAGATGAAGGATTGAAGATGGAGTCTGAAGGAGGAAGGACCCCCTATGAAAGTCTTGTAGAAACAATCCAACTTGTTAAACATCTAAGCATGTTATTTAGTTTCTTTGTGTTGTATTTTTTATTTCTAAATTGTTTGATTTCTAATCTTTCATGAAATTATTTTAAGAAAGATTCCAAAGATAAAATAGTGTAATCATTTAATTCATAGTATTGTATTAATATTCGATTACAGCATTCCATTTTTTTCATGGCTTTAGCATCTTAGTGTACAATCAATAGAATTTTAAATTAGAAGATTGACTTTGCACATATAGTGACTTTATCCAATCAATTTTACATCCTTTTTTAGACATTTAAATGAAATAGAATATATAAGTCTATGGTAACTCTCCTTGTTCATTTTGATGAAGATAAGTATATTTGATTGTGAATCAATTTATAGTTAGTGATGATGATAGTATGAACATGAACATGACAACAATTAAACCTTATTCATGGATATAGAAAAAAACCATGAGGACTGCTCAAAAGGGAAAGGCCTTATGGATGATGAATAATCAAATGAAAAAGAGGATGAAGTGAACCTTGAGGCATAATTAGTGAGTCTTTTAGAGGAGTTGAAGTCATAAAGAAGGAAGAATCATAAATTTTAGTCATTAGTTAGGGACTATGAAGAGAAGATTGGCTTGTTTGAATTTTTATGGTTATCTTGTTCTCTTTCTTGAATTTTTTCTATCTTATCTCTATCAGCACCAATAGTTATTATTGTTACTTGGTTGTAAAAACCTTTCTCCCTTTCAACATTCCTTATTGACCATGTCATCAATTAGTAAAAAAATCATCTCATTATCATCTTATTTTACCAATCCACTTTGGATATCCCATTATTCCCCTTATTTCATTTCACAAACTAAGCATACACAAGGTTGAGACTTGAGATAACATGATGGTTCATAGTTTAGCATATGTGTTTTAGTCAATCATGTCTTTAGATACTTAACCTTGTTTAGCTTAAGCCTATAGTTCAGTCATGTGTATCACTTTATCTCTCATGATTTGTCATTACAAGTTTGTATGGAGAAGGAATATTAAAGTACATAAAAATTTAAAATCCAAATCATTTAACAATAGGAAATGATCTACAAGGTAATAGTCAAAATTTTCAAAAGTCATATCACACTAAAAGATGTGATTCTAAGCACATCTTCAATTTATAATCAAATATCAAAATCCACTTTTAACCTCATGATAGAGTCAAGCTACATTGGGATATGGTAGGATAGTAAATTGGAAAAGTAGAATACAAAAATCTTTTAGTGCTACCTACTTTCTCATGCAAGTAACCAATCTTTATAGTAGACTAATGACTCTATAAGGGGTACTGAAGAATAGGGAACATGTTTTGGGATTGTAGGTCCATTTTAATTTCCTTGTTTAAAACAAACAACATAAGTTAATATTAGTACCTTATTTATGTGCCTACAAAGCTTTGTGCCTATAGTGAATAAGTATCCTTTGTATATTGATGGTCACTAGTCACTTAGTGTCTTTCTATGTCTTTAGTGTGCCTCATATTTAGTAAGGTCCTCTCATAATATGCCTATGTTATGCTTCTTACATTCCCTTTTTTACTCCATAAAAACCTAATATTTACCCTAGATAAATATTTTTTTATTCACTGATCACTCCCCTTAGGGATTCCATTTATGAGTTGCAGTGTAAGACCTTTTAAAGGACAAAGCCTTCCTAAAAAATTACCAAGTTTTCAAATTACCTTTCAAAACATCTCATTTTACCATATATTTACCTTTTACTTCCACCTCATCTGTGCTTCCTTTGTGAGTTTTAGTGTAAGACCATGGATAGGACCTAGCCTTCCTAAAAAAAAATCCAATACCCAAGTCACAATGAAATTACGTGTCAAATTTGAGATAAGATGTGATTGATTATGAGTTACACATCATTGACATGATTCCCATATTTATTTAGTTTGTTTTATGATTACTTCACTAATATTTCACTTTTATCTTCCTATTTTTTGCCCACCATTTTTTTATTATTTTTTTAATACATCCCAGCTTGAATTAGTGTGATTGATTCAATACCATTTTTCCAATTTTTTTTTCTTTTATACATCCTAATGTAATTTAGTATCACTAATTAAATTAATTGATATGTTTTTATACCATTTGTCTTTCAAGTGTTTTCCATTTTACTAAATTACTTTCATACTTCCCAAAGTCATTTAGTGTGATTTTACTTTTTTTAATTTGGTGTTAATCCTTTCTATAGTTTAAAAACATTTTTTTTGGGTTATTAATTTGTTATAATTAGTAATCTTTTGTTATTACACATTTTTTTTCATCATGATATAGTGTGTAGTGAATTCATTCTTTTATTAATTATACTTTTCCAAGTCTTTTTTGCCTGTTTGTTTTTAACCATGCATGTGTAGTACATAATTCTATAAAATAAAATACTCCACATATATTTCTTATAACATATCCAATAAAAGCACAATACATTTTCTACAAATAAATATATCCGAGCATCAACTACCACAACACAAATATAACTCATGAGATCAAAATCTAACTACAAAAACATTATATCACTATATATCATGTGTTTTTATATAAAATACAAAAATATATCGCTCCAGATCTATGGTTATGGTCTATCATTCTTATCTCATGGCCTATCAACACTACCCATAGATGCCTTGAACCATCCCCTATACATAGTATATTGTAATGAGGATGTCTAATATTTTAACCCTATTACTTATCCTTATAGGTTATCCACTTGGAACTATACCTATTGTAGTTGGATTGTGGTAGCCATATGTGTGGCTCTCTCCTAAGATAAGACCTAGAAATCTTGTGCCTCTTCTACTCCCACCCTTTTTGATGGATGCAATCCATCCCCATGTGTATATATTTTCCTCACAACCTCCCCCACTAGTCTAAACTAGCCTACTTAAGATGGGGAAGATGGTACCATAGGATCATCATGAGTGGTGGGGGTTGTATGGTGCCAACACTCTGTCTAAAATATCAGGGTACATTGTCATGACTAAGGATCCCCACCTAGTATCCTCTATCATAGGGTATGTACAAACCAAAACCTAGATAGATATCACATCAAAAATACATCTCAAAATCTATCTAGATCTATACAATCATATACAACTAATATTCTATCTCAAAAACTAAAATTTAAAATATTTCTTGCTTACCTTGATGTCACCAACCACCATCTCCCTATCCACTCATCTATTGAGCACAATATCTCCATTGGCATATTCCCCAAAAACCTAGTCCATGGGTCATCTCCATATCAACATAAATTTTAAAGTCACCACCCATGTATGTTGTGGGAATCTATTTGGTGGTGCCTCTATCAACTAACTCTACCCTAGGCTAATTATTAGGTCATCTTGTGTGACCACTCTCATCTATGCTCAATCTCACTAATGGAATCTCCATTGATGATGTGTTTGATGTGGTCATTCCTCCTACTAATATGATGCCTATTATGGTACTTTCTACACCCTCGTTTCCACGTCCATGTCCTCTCCTCCTTTGGCTACCATCTATTATTCTTAACTAGCCCATGGTCTCATACACTATGTCCTAATCTCTAGTCTCTCAAATGGCACTCCTCCTCTTCCTCTCCCCTTATCTCTCACACATACCATGCATAAAACATAGGAACTACTATAGGAAGCATTTGGTGAGGGAGTTCAAACAATCCTAGAAAGCATGCCATCAATTGTGGCTCTACCCACTAGGTATAATGTCCCTTGATCCACAATCAAGCTAGCCCTAATGCCAAATTCACCCAACTAGGCCAAATAGTAATAATATATGTGTAGGTTTTCCATATTACCTCTCCTCATGTGACTATTTATAGTGCTAACATATGGAGCATGACCCATGCCACCTTGCTTTCTTGGTCTCTGACTCGATCTATCATAGCTTTATTTTTATTACAATACTAAATAATACCAAATGATTTTTTCACCCTATTTATATTTACTATATAAAAATTAGTTATGTTTCAAAATTTTACCATCAAAATCTTATTTTGATCATATCTTTGTCTCTACAAAATCTTTGTCTAAACTATTAAATGTTCTAGAATCTTGATGTTATAGAGAATCTTTTTAACTATCATATGTCTATATTGTAAAAAATTTTAGTTTTTCACTTTTGGTGCTAATATCTTTAGGTTCACCTCACATTGGACACCTTCATATTTTATCACAAATACATATTTATCTAAAGCACTAAGGTAATTAAAGATATGTTTTTTAATTATGTCTTTTCATTTATCTTATTTTATCCTTAATACACTTTATCTAGATTCAAGATTTTGTATCACTATGTTATTTTCCTAAAGCCCCATCCCATGTTACACCTACTTGACACGTGATGATATTTGATTGGGCCATATGTATAAACATAATATTTTCATACTTTTTCAATAATTAATTATCTTTATCTTGTAGGAACCTATTGATCTCAATCTCTCTAAGTGCATGCCTTAAGAGGGTGTATCATGAAAGGGGTGGATAGATGATTGGTGCTTCATAGGATTGTTGTCCCTTTTTCCACTTTTTATCTAAAAACTTGTCTCCTAAAACCATTACCCTAAGATTTACCTCCTATTTTCACCTTTCTCTAGTCTTTTACCACATTCATTAGCCTTTTCTATAACCTAAACACCTTTTTGATAGTTTACATGACATAATTAGTAGCATCAACCTTATATCCTTATTGATAAACTTTATTAGGGACTAGGTCAACCCATGGGAAACCTCGTCCATGACCTAGTTTGTTTTTGTCATTTGCGATACTAGATTGATCGAGTCGACCTTATTATGTTTAGAAGTGTTATCAATGATGTCAAGGTTGATGTCATTGATGTGATAAGGAAGCCATGTGCAAAGAGATGGTTTTAAGGAAAGAGATAATTTTAATTCAAGAGAGAATTTGAAGGAAATTAATGTTTATTTTGTTGGTTGATATCAAGGTTTAGGTTATCTTGAAGTTATCAGTGTTTTAACAAAAGATTATGATGGTCAAGGGAGCATTGAAGAATTATTATGAGGCTCTAGGTCTGCATGAGGTCATGAGACAATTTTGATTAGAAAGAGATTATTGTAGTGGTGTGAGAGTGCCATCTAAAGATTTTTCTTGTTTGATATCATTGAGGTTAGCATGTTTTGTACTAGTTCTTGAGTACAAGGTATCTTTAAAAATATAGTCTAGACCATGTGATAAGGTGTGCATAGTAAATTTTGGTTAAGTACAATCTTGTGAGAGGATTTTTTAAATTATGTGATCTTGTAAGTAAAGTGTATATACTCTCATTAGTGTTTCAAGGTTATTTGCCAAGTTTCAAGTGCTTAAGAAGCCTAGTCATGGCACTAGAAATGGAATGTAAAGTACTTTTGATAAGGTATGTGAATGTTGGCTTAGTGATATGAGTTCAAACAAGTATGAATGGATGTATGAGATTTATTGATCATGTATGTGAGGAAATAGAGCACTAATAAGAGTATTAGGGTGATCCTACATGGGTAAGACCTTTACACCTAGACCACTTCTAGAACCTACTTAGCCTAATGAGGTATCATGATCTATTGTCAAGGCATATGAAGTATGTATGTCAATTTTTAATCATGAGATATGTTGTTTGAGTATGTGAATGAGGTGGAGATCACATGGAAAAAGTAATGAAGGTTAGTTTTAAGGACTCATATGGTTTGTAAACTAATGTTTAGAGAGAGAGAGAGAGAGAAGAGAGAGAGAGAGAGAGAGAGAGAGAGAGAGAGAGAGAGAGAGAGAGGAGAGAGAGAGAGAGAGAGAGAGAGAGAGAGAGAGAGAGAGAGAGAGAGAGAGAGAGAGAGAATTAATGAGGGGTCATGATAATATTTCAAGGTATATGAGATCATATAAACATTATCATAAGGTATGCTTTTTAAGAAAAATTCATGTAGTTTGAGGTCATAGTTTTAATGAAAAGGAATAGAAAGTGGTTTTTATGTCTCTTGAGTGCCAAAAATGAAGGGTTATCAACTTGAGAAATATTTTCTTGTGCTCATTAGCTTATCAAAAATTTGCATGGGAACCTAAGCTATTCAAGGTAGATAGGAAAGGATCCTACATCAAAATTATAAGCATTTATTTTTGTATTGATGGAATATGGTTTATGAATGATTCTTAAGAATGTAAATAGGTTTAAACCATATTTTAAAAATAATGACTAAATATTGAATATGTTGATCAAAAGTGCCTAGAATGGATTGTTATTCTCAAGTAAGATATTAGAGTATGTTGACCAAATTTGACCCTACAGGTCAAATTGGGACACCTATAAGTAAAAAATTGATATTTATAGGGTTATATGGGGTTTATTATTATGTCATAGGGTGTATTATATGTTAATTTATGTCATTTAATGATACATTAGCCTTTATCATTAGTCTTATTAGTCAATGTGTCATTTAAAGTCATTTAGTGATCTAAATAGAGAATTTAATGACTTGTATAGCATCCTTAGGAAATGTGAGTGTTACAAAAGGTTATTTAAAGTTACATGTTTCAATTATTCCTTATTTAGCTATTCCTAATTGAAAAGTGGTAGGTTCTTCAGAAAAAGTGTAGTTTTCTTGAAAAAGAAGGAGTTTACTTGAGTTGTACAAACTTGTATAGAATTCCAAAGTTGGGGACATTTAAAGAGTGTAATTTTGTCTTTAAAACACTTAATTTAGTTATAAATGGTATCATAAGCTTAACAAATGAATAAAACCACTTATCTCTCCTTCCACTAGGATTGGCAAGCAAAAGTAGGCTTCAAGTTTGTACCTAGTATGGTCAGCATAAGAGGTTTCAAAAAAATTATCTTTGGGGTTTATTATAAACTTATTAATATTAAATTTTATGTTTGGTTCTATATTAATTGTTTCTTATGTTTTATGAACCATTCCTAAGAAGTTAGACCATCTAGTTTACTTGTTAATTTATTCACCCTATAAGGTTTTCTTTGTTTTGTAGAATTCCATAATTTTCACTTGTTGATACTGTCTATAGATGATTTTAAATCCCTCATAAAGTGATTTCCATTATTTTTTTAATTTTTTTGATTTTTGTGGGGTAAACATCTTAGGTTGCAAGAAAGGACAATTTTTATGTTGATGGCAGTTTCCCACCACTTCTAATGCCTTTAGGTATTGGAAATGGTGTCAAATGATAGTGATGTATTTTTTCCATGTTTAATGTGTTGTTTAATTTCATTATATATTCATTACCCAAATCATCTTCACGTTTTATAGTCATACACTACACATACACATAATCTACCACTAGAATGTGCACCTCCAGGTGCTCTTATAGGGAAATTCACATTGAAAATGAGGTATTGAAACCTATTTTAGATCATTTAGAATGTGATGAGTTAATTTATGGTATTTGGATAATCCTATAACTCATAATAAGTCATAAACAATGCACACTACCAAACTCACATTTTTTGCTTATACACAAGACAATGTTCACCTACAGGTGTTTAGAAGAGAGAAAAAAGTTAGAATAAAGGTTTTGAAATGGTTTTATAAGTATTCATGATGGTAATCCCCCATGTGAATAATTGGATAAAATACTATGTCTATTATTGAGGCCTAACCAATGCACATTGTCCATAATCTATCACTACCTACATATAACGTAGAATTTGCACCTAGAGGTCTCCTATTAGAAACCAATCATTTTATAAATGATAATTTGAGATGGGCATTATCATTGGTAATTAGAGGGGTATATTTTCAATTTTTGATATGAGTTTAAAACTCATAAAGGTCATAAAATAGACACCTTGTCCATGCTTATAACTTTATTGCCTATGTATAAGGATAACCACCTATAGGTGGTGTTGACAAAAAACTAAAATACTCATATGGAGTATTTCAGCATGATGAAACCTTCCTTAGAAGTCCTAAAATGTTATTTTTACCATGGTAGGCCATTTTAGGTGTCAAGTTGTAAATTTGAAGTGGATAAATATTCAAAACATGAGATGATAGGTTTAGGCCCATTTTCCCTAAACTATGAAAATAGAGGTCTAAGGGTATTTTATGAGCACCGTATAACATGGTTACAAATAATATGGATTCATCTTAATGACTAAACATATTATTACATACATAGGAAAAGTTCCATGAATTTTTTTTAGGGATAATGACCAAGGGAAGAGAGTTTTTGAGAGGCCTAAAGTTACCTACAAAGATAATAGACTCAGGCATTGATGTCTATAAATATTTTATCCAAAGCAACCTTGCACTCCAAGTTGATAGTTAAAGACCATGCCGACATATGGGAATTGTTAAAAATGGTTAAATTGAGAGGTAATAGAATAAATATCATTAAAGTGAGATCATATACTAGTTTTTTCTTCCCATGTACACTTCCAATCTGTACACTGATAAAATGCTAACCTATAGCCAGTCCTCAAGAGTTACACTCAAATTTAGGTGCCAAAGGGAGAAGTGGGAGAATTTAAGAGTATGTTCAAACTTTATTAAGTGATATATATATATATATATATATATATATATATATATAATAGTATATAGGTCACCAATATAGGAATATATACTATGTTATTAGGCTCTGTACTCACCTACAAGATCTTATTTTACCTAAAGTTGACTGGGTCTGTGTTTAACAAATAGTGAGTAGGTTTGAGGTTCAAAGTGTGGAGAAGAACTAGAAAAAGTGAATAATTATTTCCAATAACTTATAAAATTATATTTTAATATATAAATAGGTCCTATGCACTATTTCCAAGGCTAAACCAAGCACAACCACCTATAGGATTTATTTAAATATAGTCAAGAAAGGTAGCACAATCTTGACTAGTCAAGGGTATAATGAGGCATATTGAATATTGGGGTGATGAAATGACTTGAAAACATTTGGTTAGTTTTTTTTTATATAATTGATACACCCTCATAAAATATAAAACAAGCATGGAAATTACCCCATTGATGCAATATGTAGTCCAAAGTGCAAATCTTGCACACAGTTTATTGTCTAGCAAGTTTATCTTAGGTCTTAAAGCATTTGGGAGGTCAAAACATAAAACAAAGAGATAAATATTTTTACATAACATGTTTATGAATTGGATAAGATATAAAAAAGAATATTTTTTTTGGGATAATAGAGGATGTATCCTATATTTTTTATCAGATAGAGGGTACTTCCCTAGGTGGACATAATGGCAGATTTAGAAAATAGGGATAAATGTATGAATAAGGAGATGTTTGAACCATTATATAAGGTATGAAAAGATAAATTAAATACAATAAAACATGAAGAACTAAACACAAAATAATGAAACCAAGAAGAACTATCTAGAGTGCTAAGTATGCAAGTAGGATTATTTGAGGCCTGGATCCCAATGGGGGGTCCAACTTCACTTATAGACCCTAGTCAGATTTATACCATATTTAAACTTGTTTTTGAGGTCGTTATATACATTTATAATATTTTATAATGTCTATAACCTCTTTAAAATGTCACTTTTGGCTCAAAAACCATTTAAGCATGCAAGAAATGAGGAAGGAACTTGATAAGTCAAGTTGAAGTGCACACATCTTTCATGAGACTTTGCATGGAGGACAAAAAATTTCATAAGAGTTAAAATATGTCATAAAAAACCTTCTTAAGGATTTTTTTTTTCCAAATTTAATATCCCATATTTATTAACAAACCTTAAGAGGTAAAAATAGGCTTAAACCCTTGCAAACCCTAGTTATTGATTAGATGGAGAAAATGAGGTTGGAAAGTTATTCTAATGGACCATTTTGACCATTAAAGTGATTGGAGACTATAGATAATTGTCTCAGGATACTCCCCATTATGATGATCTATACCAAGTTATATGGATAGTGTATAAAACATGCTACTTTTTAATATTATCTTTTTTAAGTTCTATAAGGTGTCTAAAGATGAAATAAAGTTTGGTGGAAATATTAGGAATTAATTTAACTACCTATGGATATTTAATTCCTTGTAAAAATTCCTATGTGCTTCAAACAACCTCTTCATCTCAGCTAGTCAAAATTGGCATATTTTAAGGTGTGCCTAATGAATCTAATGTAATGAAGGGTCTTGAAAGATGTCATTAACTACATCCCACATATTTTCATGGAAAACTAAATTCAAATTTAAATCCAAGTGTTCAAGGTGTGGAAAAGAGGAGTTTTTTAGACTATAGATGATGATAGTTCATTTTAAGAAGGTTCTAGATGACTAGGACAACGACCAATGAATGGAGAGGCATGTATAAAATACTTATCATCCATTCCAATAATATTACTTATAAATAATAAATTTTGGGACATTTAAAAAGATCCAAATCATGAAGGTAGACTCTTGAGCTAGAATGAGAACTTTCATGCCACTTTTCATGAGTTTCATGCCTTGTATGGCCACTTGTCTCTTCTAAACTTAAATGGTTCATCTCATATCCTCTTCTCATAAAAACGTAACTCATTTTTTTAGCTTGAAAATTTTCCTTGTGACCCTTGAACTTCTTTCTTCTCCTCTCTCTCTCTCAAGTTCTATAATAATTAACAATTTTGGCATTTGTAATTCATACTCCACCTAAGTATGGTGAAGCCTTACTTATTTCCATACCATTTGATCAATAATACTACTAATTTTTACCTATTAATGAATATTCATAGTGTGTTTTACTTGGATGATTGATCTTTCTTAGTGATAACTATGATTTTCTTAACATGTTATCTTATTCTTTCATCCTATTTTCAATTAGAAAGCTTCTTCTTATAGGGCATGTGAAGTGTTATAGTAAGTGTTAAGATTGAGTAAGTTAGTCTATTAACTAGTGCCATTTCAAGGCCTATTGTCTAATCCTCCTAGACTAAACATTCATCCATAACCTCACTATGTAATATTTATGTGAGAAGATGTAGATTAGAGAAGTTTATGTTTGGTTTGTCTCTTGGTTTCATGTGTAACATGTAGCTGGTTGGAAGTCATCAAATTATTTGGTGTATCACCTCCCTTAGGATAGTCTATTTTTAGTAATATATCTCCCTTTTCCCCAATTTTTTGTTTGTTTATTAGTGATCCAAAGTGGTACATCAAGGGTGGTAGACCCTCCTAGAGATTCACTTCATCTTTAGGCTCCACACAAGCCTAGAGGCATTCCAATTATGCCACTTAGATGAGGAAAGCTAAGACATCTCCTCAAAGGGTGAAAATAAAAGTGAAAATAGTTTTTGGTATGCCTATTGGGATTCTTAGTCCAAGAGGTTGAAAGCCTTTTTGTGTTAGCTTTCAACAATTAGCCTTTAGAGGTATCTATCTAAGCACCAATAGTGACTCTGAATGATAACTTCTAGTTGTAAGTAACCTAGGTATATCTATTTGAAAATTTTGATCAATTTTTGTGTTTCCTTTGACATATGAGGTTGATATGGATAGTTATGGCCAATGCTTATATCATGAACTTTCTTATCAACCTTGCTATGAACTAAAATTTACTCAACCATCCTCTAAAAATGGCTACCAATCCTAAGACCCATGGTAGCCTTATAACCCTTAATTTCCCTCTCCATATGGCCACCATGTTGTTGGAAAACCCTATGTGGATGGTTACCATAAAACCTATCAAGAGACACCTCTATATCAGTCCCAATATGAGCCCTATCATTCATATCATGATGCTTATCAACCTCAAGAGTACTCCTATGAGTCTTGTCATATGAAATCAAATGTTTCCATGGATTGTACACAAATATATTATTGGAAAGATTTTAACTCGTGATTATTTAGGTGTTTCTCCTTCTAATCAACCCACGAATTAACTTCCCTATGAGCTTACTAGAGCCCATCTTGAGAGAATAAAGGGAAGAAGAGAAAACTCAATTCATGGCTGATCAAGAAGACCTCATGAGTGACTATGAGGAAGAAATCAAAATAGGGGCTCCACTTTGTGAATAAAAGGACAATCCAAAATATTTTACCTCCATATTTGAAGGGATGTGTGTCTATGAATTAGACTCTAATGCCTTTATTTTTGATGGGATGTGTATTCATGAGGAATGTGACCAAGAATTGAAAAGAGTGTTATTTGAAGAAGAATCCATGTCTAATCATGAGTTTGTAGACTACCATCTCAAGAATGAAGTGGAATGTGCTATCAAGGATGGAAAATAATTTAAAGTCACTCTTCAAGAAGTGGCAGTCCTAAGAGAGTCTCATAAGACCAAGGTAGAGGAAATAGTTCTTGAAGATGAAATTCATGAGGAAGAATATTTATGGTAAAATTTTAATGCCATATGTTATTAATTTGATAAACATAAAGATGAAGGTGTTTCTACTGGTGAAGAGCCTACTGTCATGAAGCCATTTGATGATGCTATTGTATAATAAGTTGTAGACATGGATAATGATGTCAAGGCTAAGAGGACTATGATATTTTCAATCTTACACATCAAGGATCAAGTTCATGAGAATTTTTAGACTATTTTATTTCAAGAGGAGTTCATTTACTTAGTAAACTTGTATGGAGCTACTTGGTTCTCCCTTAACCTCATGCCAATGGAATTAGAAAACACCATAAAGAAGATAGAGGCATCAATTCTAAAGGTCAAAGAGATACATGTCTCACAAAATCCTTCATGTCATGAATCAAGGAAGGTTCCAAACTTCCCCTTTGACCCAAGAGGGAGGTATACTTAATTTTTGTTATACATAGTAGTTTATTTTTCTGATTTCCCTAAGTACTTTGAGCACATGTGTGTCTTGTTAGTGTTTTTATTTTGTTTGTGTGTGTCATTTGTTTTATATGCTTGAGATAATTAGTGGTCTTATATTAATAAAGTATGGTTTACAAGTTGTCAAACGTAGTTTCAATCTTCATTTAAATGTGAATCCATAGCCCAATGGACTAATAAGGCTATTACTCTAGTTAGTACAATAGGAATAATAAACCTATGAGTCACTAATTTGCATAATACACCTATGAGTCACTAATTTGTTGACCCAATTTGACCCTATAGGTCAAATTGGGACCCCTAAAGGTAAAAAATTGATCTTTAGATGTTTATTATTATGTCATGGGGTGTATTATATGTTAATTTAAGTCATTTAATGATATATTAGCCTTGGTCATTAGTCTTATTAGTCAATATGTCCTTTTAAGTCATTTTAAAGGTCTAAAAAGACCATTTAAAATTTTGTATAGCCTCCGTAGGAAATTTGAATGTTATAAAAAGTTATGTCACATGCCATGTGTCACATTATGCATTATTCAACCATTCCTAACTGAAAAGTGGTAGGTTCCTCAGAAAAATGGTAGTTTTATTGAAAAAGATGAGTTTTACTGAGTTGTACAGACTTATGCAAACTTATATAATTGGGGAAATTTTATGAGTGTCCTTTGGTCTTCCACACACTTAATTTAGTGATCAATTTGATCATAATCTCAAAAAAATGAAGAAAACCATTTGTCTCTCCTTTCAATAGGCTTGGAAAGTAAAATTAGTCTTTAGGCTTGTACTTGGTATGGTCAACATAAGCATTTTTAGGAAAAATGATATTAGGGGTGTATTTTTAAATAAATCATATTCCATTTTATGTTTAGTTGTTTAGGAATGGTGTCTTGTGCTTTACAAACCATTCCTAAGAAGTTTGTCTATCTAGTTTGCTTGCTAATCTATCCACCCTATAGGTTTTGCCTTGTTTTGGGGAAATCCATACAATTCACTTACTAATGTTATTTTAATATTATGTTGTATCCCTTCTCAAATTAGTCCCATGCTTGATTTAAAGTTTTAAATTTTTTTTGTGGGCCAAACATCTCAGGTTACAAGAAAAGACATTTTCTATGTTGTTGGAAGTTTCCCACCACTTGCAACACCTTCAGGTCTTGGTAATGGTGTCAAAGGATAGTGATGTATTATGTCCATGTTTAAAGTGTTTTTTTATTTGTATAAATATTCATTCCCCAAATCATCTTCATGGATTGAAATCATACACTACACATACATAGTCTACCATTAGAATGTGTACCTCTAGGTGCTCTTATGGGTAAATTCACATTAAAAATGAGCTAGTGACACCTATTTTAGATACTATAGAATGTGAGGATTGAACTAAAGGATATTTTTATTCTCCTATAACTCATAATAATTCATAAACATGCACACTACCAAACTCACATTTGCTACTAGTACACATGATAATTTTCAACTACAGATGTTTGCAAGAGAGAATCAAGTTGGAATAAAGGTATTGAAATGGTTTTGAAAGTATTCATGATGGTAATCAACCATGTAGATAATTGGAGAAAATCCTAGGTCTATTTATGAGGTCTAAACAATGCACATTATCCATAATCTAGTTACTACCTGCATACAAGTCAAAATCTACACCTACAACTATCCTCTTAGAAACCAAGCATTTTGAAAATGATCATTTGAGCTAGGTAGGGTCCTTGAAAATCAAAATAATATATTTTAAAGTTTTGATATGATTTTAAAACTGATAAAGGTCACAAAATAGGCACCTTGTCCATGCTTATAACTTTGTTTCATGTGTATGAGGATAACCACCTACAGGTGGTGTTGATAGAAAAATAGAATACTCATATAGAGTGTTGTATCATAATTAAACCTTCCTTAGAAGTTCTAACATGTTTTGTTGACCACGATAGTTAATTTTAGTTGTCAAGTTGGAAATTTTAAGTGGGGAAACCTTAAAAACATGAAATTATAGTTTCATGCCCATTTTCCCTAAACTTTGAAAATAGAGGTCCAAGGGCATTTTGTGAGGAACATATAACATGGTTAAAAAATGTATTGATGCATCCTAATGACTAAAGATAGTAGCACCTACCTAGGAAAAGTTACATGAAAATTTTTGGGGGAGAATGACTAGGAGAACATAGTTATTGAGAGGCCTAAACTTTCCTGCAAAGATACTAGACTCTAACATTGATGTCTACAAGACTTTGATCTAAAGTAACCTTGCACTCCAAGTTGATAGTTTTAGATGATGCCAACATATGGGAGTGGTTATAAATGGTTGAATTGATTATTATTGGCATAAATATCATTAAAATATGAGGATATATTGGTTTTTGCTTCTTATGTACACTTCTATTTCATAAACTAAGAAAATGCTAACCTACATCCAGTCCTCAAGAGTTACACTCAGCTTTAGGTGCCAAAGGGGGAAGTGGTAGAATTTAATAGTATGTTTGAAATTTATCAAGTGAGATGTATATAAATTATTATATAGGCCACCAAGATAGGAATATATATTGTGTTATTAGGCTCTAAACTCACCTAAAGGATCTTATTTGACCTATAGTTGATTGGGTCTGAGTTTGACAAATAGTGAGTGGTTTGAGGTTCAAAGTGATGGAGAAGAACTAGAAAAAGAGAAAAAGTAGGTACAAGCACTAATTATATGATACTAGAATATATAAATTTATCCTTTTCACTATTTCCAAGTCTAAACCAAGCACAACCACCTATAGGATTTACTAAAATATAGTTAGGCAGGGTAACATAGTCTTGACTAGTCAAGGGTATTAAGAGGCATGTAGAAGATTGGAGTGATGAAATGACTTGAAAAAATTTGGTCAGGGATGTTACATAATTTATATACCCTCATATAATATAAAATAGGTATGGAAAGGACCTTATTGATGTAATACATAGTCCAAAGTGAAAATTTTGTAGCATAGTCTATTATCTAGCAAGTTTGTCTTGGGTCTTAAAGCATTTGGAAGGTCAAAACATCAAACCAAGGGCTCAAAATTTATACATAACATTTTTATGAGTTGGATAATATCTTAAATTGAATATTTTGTCTAGGATAATAGGGAAAATAACCTATATTTTGTCTAAGATAGAGGGTACTTCACGAGGTGCACAAACTGGTAGATTTAGAGAATAAGGATAAATGGATGGATAAGGAGTTGTTTGAAGATTTTTATAAGGTATTTAAAGATAATGGACATCCAAGCCAACATTAATAACTAAAAATAGAATAATGAAACGAAAAATAATGGTTTGTAGTGCTAAGTATGCAAGTAGGATTGTTTGAGGCCTAAAGACCAATGGGGGGTCAAAATTCACCTCCAGCCCCTAGTGAGGTTTATAACATGTTGAAAAATGTTTTTTATTTCATTATAGACATGTCTAAGAATTCAGATAAAACCTTGAAAAAGCCACTTTTGGATCATATACCATTTAAGCATGTAGAAAATGAGAAAAAGAACTCGATAAGCCAAGTTGAAGTGTTCACATATTTCATGAGATTATAGATGGAGGATAAATAAGTTTATAGGAGTTATAAAATGTCATAAAAAAACTTATTGTGTGATGTTTTTTCAAATTTAATGTGCCATCTTTATGAACAACTCTTAAGAGGTTAAAATAGGCTTAAACTGTTGCAAACTCTTGTTATTGACCTGATGGAAAAAATGTGGTTGGAAAGATATTATAATGGACTATTTTAACCATGAAATTGATTGGAAAATGAATAAAGCTCACTCAATATACTACTCATTAGAATGAGTTATATGAAATTTTATGAATAGGGTATGAAATAGGGTAATTTTGACTATTTTATGTGTTTTGTAGGTTCTAAGAGTATAAATATGAAATCAAGTTTTTTGGAAATCTTATGAATTAATATAAATACCTATAGACATTTAATTCCTTGGAACTATTTCTAAGTGAGTCAACAATTTGATTCATCTCAACCAGTAAAAACTAGCATACTTACCAAGCTAGTGAGAAGGAAGGAAAACTTCAAGTGAACTAATTTTAAGGTGTGCCTAATGCATATAGTGCCATAGAGGGTATTAAAACATGTAATTAAATACCTCCCATGGATATTAATTTATAAAATAACCCAAATTTGTATCCAAGTGCGCAAGGTTTGGGAAAGAGAAGTTTTTTATACTATAAATGATGATAGCTCATTTTGGGAAGGTTTTAGATGACCAAGTCTATAAAAAATACATGGAAAGGTATGTATAAAACCATTCCCATTCATTCCAATCATCATACCTTTCCTTAATTAGTTTTGGTATGTTTAAATAGATCCAAATCATGAACTTAGTTTTGTATGCCATAATGTGAAATTTTGTGCCACTTTTCATGAGTTTAATGCCTTGTATAGTCACTTGTCATTTTTGACCTTTTTATGGTTAGTCCCATATAATATTTTCATGCAAAATTAACTCATTTTATTATCTTTAAAAGTTTCTTTGTGACCATTGGAATTCTCTCTTCTCTCTCGAGTTCTA
Source organism: Torreya grandis (assembly GCA_037957365.1). Taxonomy (NCBI): domain Eukaryota; kingdom Viridiplantae; phylum Streptophyta; class Pinopsida; order Cupressales; family Taxaceae; genus Torreya; species Torreya grandis. The sequence continues at coordinate 449,830 of JARHVA010008218.1, forward strand.
TAAAAACTAACCATTTTGGCCTTTGTAATTCATTCTCCACATGAGTATCATGAAGCCCTACTCATTTACATACCATTTGATCAATATGACTACTTATTTTTACCTCTTCATGATTATTCATAGTGTATATTACTTATATTATTGATCTTACTTAGTGATAACTATGATTTC
>JARHVA010008218.1:455000-525000 GCA_037957365.1 Torreya grandis
CATTATTTCCTTATACATCCATGAATCAACTTGAAGAATGGCATCAACTTTACTTTTGGCCAATTTCATAAAGGGAAGCCTATTATCCTTCTGCCCAATGTCACTAATATCTTCTGTATTCTCTTGTGGAGTGAATTCATCCTTTTTAATTTGATCCTCCCTTTCCATTGTTTTCTGTTCTTTGATATTAATAGGGTTTTCATTTTGGACAAGATAATCCTTTTCTTGTTCTCTTATCTCCATAGCATGATTGGAGTCCTGAACCATATTTTCCTTCTCTATTTTCAAAGCTGGATCATCAAGTAAAATATCCATTTCTTTTTCACTTCCCCCCAACACTCCCTGATTATCCTCATGATCAGAATTTTCCTATTCTATTTTTTCCTCTGTTGTATCCCCTTCTTTTTCATTCTCACTTTTATATTTACCTTCCAAATTAGAATTGGAATCCTCATTATCCTTCCCTTCCTCTTCCTCTAGACTCTCCTTATCAAAACTTTCTGTAGTTTCCCACTCAGTTTCCTCATCAACAATTTGTTTTTTAAAACTGGAGGGTTTAGGTTTGAGTTTTTCTTTCCCCTTTACATTTTCATTCTTCTTACACTGTGAATCCTTGTTTTTGTTAGAATGAGGATTCGAGGCTATGGCATTGTTTTTGCAAAAATCCTCTATAATTAGAATCAATCCTTCATGCAAGATGGGATGAGATTCATTTTTTCTATGAGCAAACAAACTTTGAAGCAACGAATAACGCAAATAGAAAGGAAAGGAAATTTTGTCTTTGTGCCTAAAATGATTAAGAAAGACAAAATGAAACTTATGAAATCTTTTGCTTCTACCATCAAGGATGAAATACTCATGGGTGCAACATAAAACTTCTCTCCAAATTCCTTTTATCTACTCTAAGTCAAAAAAATCTATGCTTTTTTCCAATTGGTTCTCCTCAGCATCCGTCTTCAAAAAAATTCTGTATGCCTCATTAGAAATACTAGTCTACTTAGAGAATTTTATACCCTCCATCGAAAGCCTTGTGACCTCTGCAATAAAGTCCTTAGTGAGCTTCACCGTGACACCATGGAGAGTTACTCTATTGTTGACCCAATTTTTGAAGAATGTTGTCGTAATTTGGGGTTTAAAACCATGCAGCCACTCCATATAACTCACCACCTTCCCTTTTTGAAGAATCTTCCAAACATCCTGTTTAGCCTTCCATTCTTCACAATTTTTAGGCTCTTGCTTTCGTAGTTCACCCTTCATTTTTTAGAGCAAATAATATTCTAGTAATGCCCAAACACTAATGACTAAAAAATGGAGCCAATTGTTTTCTACTTGAAATGAAAATTGCCTATATGTTGACACATGTGATAACCATATTACATTCTCATGAGTGTCCCTGTTTAGTGTAAGTAATCTGTCCACTGTGAGGCCACTCCACCAAATCATTAACTTGCTATTCTATGTAGATCTTTCCCTCCTTTGAATGAATGGCATCATAATTAATAAGTTCTTTGAGATCAACGTGCTTATTTAGTGCATCATGCCATCTCACCTTTTGATCTATTTGAATTGCATGATTAGCTATCCAGTCAGCAACCCCATTGGCTTCTCAGTAAGTATGGGATATGGTCACTTTTTCAAATTTTTGAATTAAGGCTTTAATTTCCATCACCATAGCCTCAATAGACCATGAAATTGAGTTTTTATTATTTAGGATGTTTATGATATTCAAGGAATCACCTTCCAGCCATAATTTGGAAAATCCTGATTCAACAGCCAGTTTGATGGTGTAGAGGGCTGTATTAGCTTCAGCAATATGACTATTCAACTTATCAATAGGGATAAAAATAGCATCAATTAAATTTCCCACATGATCTCTCAAAACTCCTCCACATCCCACTCTTCCTAGATTCCCTTTAGCTGCTCCATCAAAATTTCCTTTGATCCATCCAATAGGAGGAACATTCCATTTTACACCTGATCTTGGATTATCAATCTTCAAATTAGGCCTTTCAGATCATCAGGGGTTATCAAATTGAAAGGTTTGAGCAAGATTAATTTTTGATTTAAAATTATCCTTAATTATTCTAATAATATTTTGACCCAGTACCCATCTTGGAAGTTCTTTACTTCTAAATATTCTATTGTTTCTTTCTTTCCATATGCCCCACCATATATGAGGAAGTGTTAGTTTCTAGAGAAAATGAACATCATTATTCTTAGGGATATCACCAAATTTTAAAAGAAAGATCCACACTTTTTTGATGAACCCATGTTATACCCTAGAAATTAAGGATCTCAGTCCAGACTTGCTGCATGTAAGAGCAGTACAAAAACATATGGTCTCTATCTTCAAATCCATTTTTGCATAAAATACACATGTTAACCACATTTATTCCTCTTTTCTACAAATTGTCAAGAGTCAAGATTTTATTTTGAAGTGGAGTCCAAAAGAAAATATTAATTTTGGGGATGAGCCCCTTCATCCAGACGCAAGACCACAAAGGTTGATTACCAGTTTCCTTTGAAATAAAAATAGTGGATACTTTAAATTGTCCACTAGGATCATCATGCCAAATAATCTTATCCTCAAGATAGGGATAAAGAGAGACAACATTAAGAGATAATTGAATATTACTGAGGTCTTGATTAACATCAGTTAAATTTACCCAGGAATTATTCTGCCAATATTGACTAACAAATATACCATATCTCTGCTTACATCGATCAACAACATCCTTATCCTGAAAATCTTCTATTATAGGATAATCTTTTAACCAGACATCATCCCAAAATTTCACCTTTAGTCCATAGTCATCCTTCTTGTTTATCATGCTTCTAAGTTACTTTTCCATAAAGTTTCTATCCTTGAACAACCATACCTTTGCAAATAACATTATATTCTCATAATCTTTAAATAGTTAGAATTGTGTCTTGAAATCAAATATATAATAGTTATATTATACTATAGTATGATTTTCTCTATACTATGTTATAAATATGTTTTGAAGCAATAGGTATATAACATAAAACATCCTACAACAAAAGGGATTTCATCATGCAAAAACATCTTGCAACCACTACATAACTAAAGGCATGGTCAAATAGAATTGGATTCCTAGTTAAAATGACTCATATAAATAATAGTAACTTCCATGGAGTTAAATAAAGAAGTGGTTGAAGACTGAAACAACTTTTTTTGTCCTAAATCACATTGCAAGATTCACATGAACGATGACATTAGTAGAAGGAACCAATTGATATTATCCAATAGCTGAATGTTTCTTGGTTTCAAATGTATATTATTTTGTATAAATAAATCTCCCCTATTATTTATATATATATATATATATATATATATATATATATACACACACACACACACACATATAAGTGATAGTAGGGTTGAGAAAGTAGTAGATATCAATTAGAGAAATATATCAAAAGTACATTTTCTATGATAGTTGTTATTATAATTTCCTTGCAGTAATTCATTATTGCATTTTGATTAATATGAATAATCATTTCTAAGTCCATTTAATTTTTTAAGAGTAAGGATTGAAGCTATAGATAGAAGGTGGAAGGTCACCCTTTAGATGTCTTATATAAATAATCAAACCCATTAAATAGTTGAGTATGTTATTTAGTTTCTTTATGTGTTGCATGTTTTATTTTTAAATTGTGTGATTTCCAATATTTAATATAATTATTTTAAGGAAGCTCCCAAATATAAAAAGTGTAATAGTTTAATTAATAGTATTCTATTTATTTTCAATTCTATCATTCCATTTCTTTCATGGTTTTATCATCTTAGAGTACAATCATTAGAAGGTCAAATTAGAAGATTGAGTGTACACATATAGTGACATCATCCTATCAAGTTTATGCCCATAGGTTTAAATTTAAATTAAGTATAAGATATACGTATAGGGTAAATATCCTTAGCCATTTTGATCAAGAGAATTATATCTAATTTTGAATCAACTACTAGTCATTTGTGGCACCATTTTTAGGGAATGGTATGATACACCTATAATCTTTAATCTTGATAGCAATTATTTTTGGATGTTTATTGTTTTTTAATTTCCAAAGATTTTTATTATTTATATTAAATATTTCTTGATTTTTTAGTTTATATTTCCATTTTTTCAAGTAAGATAGTGGAAATTTTCAAAAAACCCCATATTACTAACCCTAACTAGGCAGGGTGGGTAAAAATTTAAAAAAAGAGAGAGAAAAGTGGTTGATGTACATGTAAAATTAAGGGGACTATATAGGAATATTTTTTATTTAATCATCATTCATTGTTAAAATATTATAAATTCATCTTACATCATCGAATGAGCATGGAAAAATTCTTGAATATCAATCACAATTTTCAATAAAAGAGGTAAAAAAGGAGGAATTTTTAGCTAGATTGGTAGCATAGGTTGGAGACTTTGAAGAGGTTCATACCCCTATAAGAGACCCAAATGTACCACCCTTGATAATTCCAACCTTATAACCTCATACTTATTAATATTAATATGAATTTCACTGGCATACAATAAGACTATCTAAAGGTGAAGTTAGAAACTACTCTAGGATATATATTGGGACATTATTAGCCACCTATATAATCATCTTGATACATTACATACATGGAGGAAGTAGGTGGAAATTGAAAAAGACAACCACCTACTACTGTGAATGCAAAAAAATAAGGTGGATTGCACATACCATTCTATAAAAGCTCAATTAAGTAGCATAACTAAGGATAATCCTACAAAATTAGAGATACATGCCATAGGAGAATATGAGAATCAAGTGTTTTACATGGATCAATGGAAACCATGGGTGCAAAGATCAGGTATGCCATCAAACTCTAGGTTTGTAAATTCTTAATTCTCAAATAATCCTTAGTATGGTTCTTGTATGAATATACACAACCAAAATTTACCCAAAACAAATTGGTAGCTACCCAAAAATTAGTTATGGATGAAAAATAGTGGACAACAACCTCAACCTGGGCAATTCAAAACTAGTAATGGATTTTTCCTTCAAATCCATGGCAAAAACAATGGAGAGGTAATTAAGGCTTTCATTAACAAATATAATAACCACAACAATAAGACTTAATTTCAAAAACTTAGAAACTTATTAGATCCACTTAATTACTTTCCCATCCCATCACCAACCCTACCAAAAGGTTAGTTCAACAAATATAATCCATTGAAATAATTCAATATTCAACATACACCTTGGATATCAACAAGTCCAACTTCACTCAGGATGTGTTCTTCCACAAACCACCTCACCCATAATCATAGAAAATTTTGAAGAACTTGATCTAATCCATACTAATCCACAACCACCCATGGCCAATCTTGAGCTAAGTCCACTATAAAACAAAAAATAATCATATAATCCTCATTTTTTGGAGAGATTAAACATATCACATCCTAAACCAGAGCCTCAATTTGATATCTTAGGAAAAATCAAGAATGTGTGCATAAAAATTCTAGTCTTTGAAGAAATAAAATATTTTCATATCTATAATAAGGTTGTTATAGATCTATGTTTGAAAAAACTAAGAAGAAATAAGAATGATCATAAAATAGTCCAAATTATTGGCTAACTAGTAGATATTATATTGGGAAACATAGTTCCCCCAAGATATTCTGATCTTGAAAGTCCCATAGTTAATGTTAGCATCCTTGGGCAACCTATCTCCAATAATTTAATTACTTGGGTGAAACCATAAATTTAATGACCATGGATACCATGCATAAACTAAAACTTATAACTCTTCATCCAACACCCACCATCCTCTAAATGGTCAATAGGTCAACTGTTAAGCCTCAGGGAATTATTAAAGACTTGGTTATCACTATGGAATCCTAGCAATATCTAGAAGACTTTATCATTTTATATCCAAAAATTAAATTGGGAGGTTATCCTCTCATTCTTGGCCACCATTGATGATTTCATTGATTGTAGGTAAGGAAAAATGTTAATTTATAATGGAAATGACACCAAGAAACTGGTTCTTTATCCACCAAACTATCCTTCCTAGAGTGATGGCCCAACACCTTAGATTCATGAATTTGAGGAAGCTATCTCATTGTAAACTCTTTTCACTATTGAATAGAGTCTAGATTTTTAGGCATAAGAAGAAGACATTGTCCTTATTGGTATCCTATAAAACCCCTATCGACTAGATCCTATAGCCAAAAACATGTTGGAATATACACCATCCCACCTTTAGAATACTTTTTTTGATAATGATCTTATGAAACTATAATGGAAATCTAGACATTTCATCAATTGCTTCCCCATTAATATAGCTATGGTCCTTTAATCACTAATTTAGAAACCATGCTCGTTTTAACAAAGAAAGTAGACATTCTACCAAACTAACCTCTCAACTTCAACACCTCCTTAACACCCCAACAAGAAATATAGTTACTTAAAATGTTGAGAAATCACATAAAAACATTTTCTTCGGGCTATTATGACATGAGATAAATACCCCTAAATTTATGCATGCATCATATTTACATTAAATAAGAATGGAAACCTATTCACCAACCCCAATGACTAATGAATCTTGTAGTTAAAGACATTATAAAAACTAAGTTGTAAAAAATATTGGATGCAAGATTTGTTAGTCCTATTTATGATAGACAATGGGTCTCTCCCTAGGTTATTATCATTAAGAAAGGGGTAAAATGGCATATTTGTGTTGGCTAATGAGAGTTGAATGCTGCTACCACGAAGGATCACTTTCCCCTTCCATCTATTGATCAAGTGTTAGATACAATAGTAGGGAAAAATTATTTTTCCTTCCTATATGGCAATAATGGTTAAAATAAAATATGAATTTATCCACAAGGCCAAGATAAAACCAGTTTTACTTGCCCTTAGGGAACCCATGCCTATGCCATCTTACCATTTAGTCTTTGCAAAGCCCTAACTACTTTTTAAAATGTTGTTTTGAGCATATTTTTTGATCTCTCCCATGATTATATTGAAATATGTATGGATTATTTCACTATCTATGGGTAGACATTTGAATAAACTCTTACCAACTTGAAGAAAGTTCTTCAACACTACCAAGACCACAAATTATCATTGAGTAATAAAAAAATGTTATATGTTTATGACTGAAGGAATTATGTTGGGGCATCACATATCCCCTACTAGAATTCAATTTGACCTGACAAAGATAAGTATAATTAATTATCTATCCACATCAAAGAATTAAAAAGATGTTAGAAGTTTTTTAGGACATGCTTTTTATTATAGATGATTCATCAAAGACTTTAGTAAAATTTCCACCCCGTGTTTGGGTTGATTACTAAGGATGTTAAATTTACTTAGACTAATGATTATCAAACTACCTTTTAGAAACTCAAATACCTTCTAATAATAAATCTTGTTATAAGAGGGCCTAATTGGAATAAGCCTTTTCACATCCACACAGATGTATATGACACCACTTTAGGAGTTGTCTTTCTCCAAAAGTATGAATCTTTGAGTTATCTAATATATTTTATCAATAAAAATCTTCAAGGGGATGAAATCAACTAAACTGTAATAGAGAAGGAATTTATTTCCATCATATATGTCATAAAAAAAAATTGAAACTACATTATAGGTTACCAATTATTCATCCACATCGATCACGTAAAAATAAAGTATATAATGAATAAACCTACTATAACAAGTAAGATAATTATATTATTTCTTTTTCCATAGGAATTTGATATTACCATTATGGATAGACTAGGCAAGGATAATTTAGTAGTAAATTTTATATATCAACTACAAAATGATGAGCATAGTCTTATTGATGATGATTCATTTATTGATGAGAATTTTTTCAGTAACTATTCAATCTCCTTGGTTCACAGATATTGTTAACTATATTTCTACAAGATCACTACCATAACATTTCTCACCTAGGGAAAAATAACATTTGATCCAAAATAGTAGACATTATTCCTAGATTTTAGGATATCTCCTTAACAATGGACTATATTTAATTATGAGAATATGTATTTGAGAAGATGAATCTTATGACTTTATTAGAGCCTACCATGATAAAACTTATGGATGTCATTTTACTACCAAACAAATTGCTATGAAAGTAATTACTACCAGATATTATTGGAATTATTTACATAAGGATGTCATGATGTATACTTGTGGATGTGATCAATGTCATTGTATGGGAAAACCCACTCACTCTAATGAAAGGCCATTATATTCACAACTAGTTCTAAAAACTTTTGACAAATGATAACTAGATTTTTTAAGTCCCATTGATCCTAAATCTAACAATAAGGAATACATACTAGTGTGTGATGATTATGTCACAAAAATGGGCCAAGGTTAAGGCCTTAACCCATGCATAAGATGAGAAAATAGCTAAGTTGTATGAATAAATATTTGCCTACTATGGAGTACCAAGAGAAATAGTCATAAAACAAGGACCATAGTTCACATCAAACCTCAAAGTTGCCTTGGTAAAATAATATGAAATTAGACACAAAAATTCTAACTCTTAACATCCTTAGTCAAATGGTTAGGTGAAAGTTACAAATAGGGAATTGTAAAATAACCTCACTATTACTATCAACCTACATAGAAAAGATTGGTTAAATCATCTTTTGGAAGTAGTTTGGGATTATAAAATCACCTAGAAAACCAAAACTAGTTTCACTCTATATGAACTAGTTTATGGTAAGAAGCCTATTTTTCCCATTGAGTTTGAGCATAAAACATTAAGGAAAACACTTGATTTGGGCTTATATCTTTCACAATCTCAACAAGATATGATTATGTAGCTGAATCCACTTGATGAACTAAGAAGGGAAGTAATTCATTACACTAAAATAGTGCAAAGACGACATGTGGGTTGGCATGATATGAACATCAAGATAAAGAATTTACAACTTGGTGATTGGCCACTCCTTTTTGACTCTAAATACAAGGATCATAAAGGAAAGCTTTAGTTTATATGGCTTGGGCCTTTTGAGATTGAGCAAATTTTTGATAATGGAGCTATAAAGCTCATGACCATTAACTTTGTTTAGTTTTTATTGTTTGTTAATGGCCACAAGCTCAAGGTATATAAGAAACCATTTTCTAAGGAAACTCTCACTCACTAAATTTTTGAATAAAAACATCTATCTCTTCTTTGTGAAGTAGATCAACCTATTCCTATAGCTAAAAGGTATTTCTATGAACCCTTCTCTTATATATTTTCTAAGAGTAGTAAATCTTACTGCATCCAAGAACAATCCATTCACAATGGTTTGGTTTAGGCTGAATAAAATCCTACCTCTTTGAATTTTTCCATTCCAGTTGAGTTGGGACCAAAATATATATTAAAAAAAAAATTACAGTGAAAACCTTTGGGCATTGCTAATAGATGTTGTATCAAAAAACTAGTTCTCTAGATGATGAACATTCATTATAGAAAAAATAAGATAATCACAACAATAATTTTTATTTAATTTTCATATGTTTTTTCTTGTAGATTCATTTTATATGAGAATAAAAACACTTTTCTCTTTACTACATGATGAAAATCTTACTATTGTAGGATATTTATTATTGTTACAAGACAATTCTTATTACCATAGGAAACATTTCTCATTGTTGAATGAATTCTTATCAGACTACATTCTCACAAAGAATTTTTTATTCCAATCGAAGGGCAACATATGCTAATACACCTCACATCCCCCACTTTGAATCATCATTTATGCATTAATTAAAGGTATTTATATAAGTACTAAGGTAATTATCTTATATTTATTTCATGTCATAATTATTAATTATTACTAAGATGATGGGTCTTAATTATATTAAAATGCTTCCATATCTTCCCTTTGTCATTACCATGATCCGTTCACACATGTTGGTTGCGTCCTTTGAGGACAAGTGATAGTTTAATTTTGAGGGATTTACCATATTAAAAAAGATTATCTCACTCCCAAATCAAAATCATAAACATTCCACCTAAGCTAAAGAACCCTTGTTGTAAGATCTTAGACCCTAAAATTGAAAATCCATCCTATAATATGGGAAGGGACTTGCTTAAACATAAGCCACTTGATATCTCTCCTTTAACCAATAACCCAAAAATCTTGGTCCTATTTCAAGATGTAGGATGGGCCCAATAGTTTGAGAGGATACATGCTCTTAATCATGTAATTGTAGAAGAATTTGATGGCTCATTATATAACAACCTAGAAATAGTGAGAGGAATGGAAATAAAGCTAACTAAAAACAACATCAATAGAGTAATTGGATTTCCATGAATAAGGAAAGTATGGTAAGAAAAGTTTTATACCGAGGTAAAGAGGTAGAAATTCATTAGAGGAGATGAAAAATTGGAGACTTCAAAATAGTGCACTACATAGTTATCATTACCAAGAAGATGGCTCAGAGTTATTATGTTCATCTATAGATATTTCACCTATGAAAGGAGATATTCCATGTTGCATGGCATTCACTTAAAATTAATGAACCATTTATGGTATGGTATTGAGATAAATTTCCCCAAATTATTGATTAACATGATCAAAAAAATGTTATAGACATTTCAAAGAGGTAATCCCAAAGTTATCTCTCATCATTATTTAATTCAGTTAATTATTCAAGAATGCTTTCCAAGGACTAGACCTAATATAAGTTGAGAAGATTTTCTCCAAATACCTAGAAATGTAGAAAGTAATAGTGAGAAAAATGAAGAAGAGATAAAATTAGAAGAGGAAAATTAATTATAAGAATAGATGATAGAATAAATCCTTCTTGTATCTCCATAATAACTTGTAGAAGAAAACCTTCCTATAGCTCCACAAGAACTTGCATTAGAAGGTCTTCCTATAACCACATAAGAATTTACAAAAGAAGGTCTTCCTATAGAAACACAAGAACCTATAGCAAGGATAAATCTTAAATAAGGGTCCTCTATAGATAGACAACCCATAATAAGAAATATGAAACTCATTGTCCAACCTAAATTCAAGGAATATGAGGAATAACTTCTATCTTACCCTAAAAAAAACTAGGGTCGCATCTACTCCTCATAGATCCCATAGATTAAGAGGAAATATGTTAGGTAAACTAAGAACTTAACCTTCTTCTATTATATAAATTAATGAATAATTTGGAGAAAAGAAACTACTAGTAGTCATGAATCACTAGAGGCATTTAGGTTTGATAACCTTGAGACTAACAAGGAAAAATGTTTTCAAGAAGGCAATAAGTAGATAGAGAAAATATAACATAGTCTTGAAGATTTGAAAGAAGAACCAATGTAGAGAGAGGTAGAACAAATGGAACAACCTACCATATAAGTGAAATTTCCTACTTTGGTGCAAGCCCTACAAGAAATAGAGTGATTAAGGAAGAAGCAATAAGATCAATCAAGAGGAGGACTAGATGCACTTGTTACAATAGCTTTTCAATTGCAAAACTTTACATAAAACCATCCTATAATCATTGTTTCCCAAAATTCTATAGTAGAAAAGCAATAGGAAAAATGTACAACTACATAAGCTATCAAGTATAATTCCTCATCTGTGGTGTCTTCTAAATTGATGAAATGGATAGATAGTCAATATGAAAGTCTTAGGTCATGAATACAGAAGAAGAAGAAATTGAAAGAAGAGGTTAGGTTTAAATAAGAAAGAATCTAAAAACTATAGTAAAAAATTGAATATATGGCTGGTCTTACTTAAGAGATCATTGATTACAAGCCTCCTGTAAGGGTATATTTAGTTTATCTTGAGGAGCAATGGCATAAGTTTAAATTCATGAGAATTTATTATGACATGCCCTAGGAAGTAATCACTCCCCTCTCTTTATTTAAATTATATAAAGTGAGATCACAAGAAGAAAAAGCATAATTATGTGAGTTTTATCTTCATAACTATGTTGTGCCTTATGATAGGGAATGAAATCTTAACCTATATGTTGGAGATGTCCTTTTAAAGGATTTTTTTATCACATCTTTTAAATGAGTAAAGGAGAGGATGATATATCACTAAATATATGAAAAAGGAAAGTGAAAGTCAATTGATTATCAAAAGAGAGTCAACTACACCTAAGATTATCTTGACATAATTAGATAACATCATGTTGTAGAAGGAAATCAAAACATTGTTTGCCAAAAATTTTGATGTAGCCCATGATTTCTACTTGGGATTGAGAAATTCTATTGGACCCATAGTAAAATAATATTTCATTAAAAGATGGTATGATCTCATTTCTAAGATAAAAAGGAAAGATCCATATTCCCCTTTCAATTTAAAGGTAGCATTTAATAGTCACAAGATATATTCTACTTGTAGGTGAAATGGGATCTCAATTATTAAGCATAAAATTCTATCCCCCTCTATTTTGGTATCATGTTTCAGATTGGTAAGATAAAAATACATTAGATGAAGACAAGGAGGTTAGAAATTAGTAGCTATATGAATAATGACCTAAATTTTATGCTCACCTATCAAGTGGTGTCATAGATCCTATGGATTTTATAACTATTTATGAAATTAAAATGAACAAGTTTGTTGCTCATGGATGAGAAAGGTCTTAATTTGGGGGGTATGATGAGCCCTATAAATGTAATGTTTTTTCCTCATCTATCATGCTCATACTTCTTATTTATCATGCTTCTAAGTTAATTTTCCATAAAGTTTATAGCCTCAAACAACCATAACCTAAAAAATAGCATTATGTTATCATTATCTTTAAATAGTTAGAACTCTATCTTAAAATAAAATATATAATAGTTATCTTATACTATAGGATGATTTTCTCTATAATGTGTTTTAAAGATGTTTTGATGTAATAGGTATATAACAAAATACATCCTATAGCAAAAGGGATATCATCACATAGAAACATCCTATAGCTACTGCATGATTAAAGCCATGGGTGAACATAATTTGATTCCTAGTTAAACTGAATCACAAAAATAATAGTAACCTCCATGGAGTACAATAAGGATGTGGTTGTATACTAGAACAACTTTGTTTATCTAAAGGAACATTGAAATATTCACATGAATGGTGACTTTAGTAGAAGGAACCAATTTATGTTATCTTATAGTTGAATGTTTCTTAGTTTGGAGTGTATATTATTTTGTATAAAATAATATCCCTTGTTGTATATATAGGTAACATCAGGGTTTAGATAGTAGTAGATATCAATCAACACAATATATGAGAAGTGCATTTTTTAAGATAACTATTATTATTATTTCCCTGCAATAATTCATTGATGCACTTTGATTAATATGAATATTCATTTTTTAGCTTATTTCATTATTTTTAGAGGAAGGATTGAAGCTAGAGTCTAAAGGAAGAAGGGCCCCCTTCAAAATTCTTACAATAACAATCCAACCTATTAAATATCTAAACATGTTATTTAATGTCTTTTTGTATTATATATTTTATTTATAAATTGTGTGATTTCCAATCTTGCATGGAATTATTTTAAGGGAGATTTTAAAGATAAAATAGTGTGATAATTTAATTCATAGTATTGTATTTAGTTCAACTCAAATATTCTATTTCTTGCATGGCTTTAGCATCTTAGAGTACAATCAACAAAAGGTCAAATTAGAAGATTGAGTATGTACATATTCATCTGATCAAGTTTACATCCTCAGGTTGACATTTAAATGAAGTAGAAGATACAAGTCTATCGTAACTCTCCTTGTTCATTTTGAGAAAGAGAAGTATATGTAATTGTGAATTAACTACTGGTCAATGATGATGGAATTAATAAACATGAACATGATAATAATGAAACCTTATTCATGGATATAGAAATAGACCATGAGGATTGCTCAAAATGGAAAGGCCTTATGGATGATGAAGAATCAGATGAAAAAAAGGTTGAAGTGAACCTTGAGGCATAATTAGTAATTTTTTAGAGGATTTGAACTTCCAAATAAGGAAGAATCATAAATTGAAGTCATTGGTTAAGGAATATGAAGATTAGATTCATTTTTTTGAGGAGAGGCTAAGTAACACATGTAATTAGTATGATGAGATCATCACTTAGATTGAATCATAGATGAAGATAATCACTACCATATTAAAATATAAAGGGGAAGATTGCACCAGGTATGGAACTAAAATGGAATCCTTGAAAGCCATGTTGGGTCAAACATCTATCAAGTTGAAGACCTTTATGAAGTTTGAAAAGAGTACTAATGATTTAGATAAAATATTGAGTAGTTATAAGTCTACAAGTGATAAGATAGGTCATGGCAAGTAAAGTCTTTATGAGAAGGTATGAGCTTGGTGTATTGGTGAGATGAGTGCACATAAGCATGAATGGATTTATAACATTGATTAAGCATGCATGTGAGCATAACAACACTCATAAGAGTCTCAAGATGAGCCTATAGGGATAAGATATTTAGAATAAGTCTACACCTAGACCACTCCTAGACCCCAATTAGCTTAATGAGGTATCATCATCTATTGTCAAGGCATATGAAAGATGTATGGTAGTATTTAAGCATGATTTAGGTTTCTTGATTATTTGAATGAGATGGAGAGTACATAGAAAGAGGCATGAAGGTCAATTTTAAATCCTAATATGGTTTATAGATTAAGGTTTAAAGAGTATAGTAGAGAGAGAGAGAGAGAGAGAGAGAGAGAGAGAGAGAGAGAGAGAGAGAGAGAGAGAGAGAGAGAGAGAGAGAGAGAGAGAGAGAGAGAGAGAGAGAGGATTAATAAGGGGTAATGATCAGATTTTAAGGTGTCTAATATCATATAGTAATATTTAGAGGTAAGGTATGTTGTGTCAAGTTTTTTCATGTAGTTTGAGGTTATATTTTAAAGGACAAGGCTAGAAAAGTTGTTTTTAGGTATCTCTATTGCTCAAAATGAAGGGTTCTTAACCCAAAAAGTATTTTCTTATGATGATTATCTCATAAAACCTTTACATAGGAACCTAAGATTTTCATGGTAAATGGGGAAGGTCCCTATATCAAAACTCTAAGCATTTGTTTTTGGATTGAGGGGCTATGCTTTATGAATGATTGCTAAAAATGAAAATATGTTTAAACCCTCTTAAAACCCTAATAAGGACTCGATGATAAAGATGTTGATAGAAAGTGATAAGAATGGATTGGTATGATTAGGTAATATATTTTATCCTATATTGTACTCTCATAAGTACCCACAAGTTGTATTGGTTAGAGACATGAGAAGAAAATGTTAAGTTATAGGCTTATTTCTAAAGAAGTTGCTATACAAGTCAAAAGTTGAATTGAACATAGTAATAAAATGGATAAATAAATAAGTTAAAGACTCATGTTTTATTTCCGTGAAGTTCCATGTAAAATTTATAGTCTTCAAGTGTGTTAAACTAGTCATTGAAGTTAGTCAGTTGTTAACAAACCTAATAGTGTAAGTAGTGAAAAACCTAGGTAGAAGTGAGAAGAAGATCATGAATGTGTTATCATACTATAATGATGAAATAAGGTGCATGGAGATGTTTTTTGGTACTGTAATGTCCTATTAATTCTTGGTATAAATCTTGAAATTTAGTTACAATGGTGAAAATGGTGAATCCAAAATGGCTTGTCTAAGTCGGTGAGGTCTATGTACAGTGAGGTCATAAGATTGGTCTGCAAGACCAATATTTTCCATTTGAACATATGCTATTTACATATTACAATGGTATAATTATCTCATAAGATATTATACTTGAATAATAATTATTTTAAATTTGTCACACATGTGTTCAAGGTCAATGTCATAATGACTGTGATTTAAATTAAATTGGTAGTTCTAGGTAAACAACTTGTAGTGATGAGTTTGAGGCTCTATGCCCTGAGTTGAAGTATCTAAATGCATATTGTGTTTTTTTTGAATTAAAATTACTATTAATTATTTTATGAATCTTTTAATTTAGTGTAATAGGTTGAAAATTATAAGTCAAAATGGCTTTTTTAGTTCATGCAAGATTGTGTGAGATAAGGTTAGAAGATTGGTCTGCAAGACCAATGTTTTATATTAAAGCCCATGGTTTTTATGATTAAGGTTATTATAAATATTATATATAATATTTTAAATGTATTTATAATTATTTAATGTGTCCTTTCAGGTGTTGGATGTCTAATAATTTCATGACTATCTTTTGATGATTTTGGTAGTTCTGAGTGAGCATAGTAAAAAGATGAGTTCAAGCCTTTTTGCCCTGATTTGAAGTGTTTCAATCATATGGTGATGAACATTAGGTAATATATACTCTATATATTTAATTTTTTGATCATTTTTGAGTGTATTAATTGATTTTGAACTTCATTATTGAAAGGTATATTTTTGGTGTACACAAGCCTAATAGAACTGAGTACTAATGAAGTGCTTCAAGAAATGATTTGTTGTAAAATGCCTTATTTATTAGTGTAGGTTTTTATTTTTCCCTATTATTTAATTAGGGAAATTATATTTTTGTGCTACATGGAGTTTTCCTACGTTCGTGGGATAGGCTAGCTTATGTGGAGATGTGTGTCATAGATGTGTC
Source organism: Torreya grandis (assembly GCA_037957365.1). Lineage (NCBI taxonomy): Eukaryota > Viridiplantae > Streptophyta > Pinopsida > Cupressales > Taxaceae > Torreya > Torreya grandis. The sequence goes on from JARHVA010008218.1 coordinate 471,546, forward strand.
ATAGGTGTCATAAGTAACTCCCTTGATGGGAGTTACTTCTCTATTCTTAGCACTTTGTCACCACCTTTCATGGAGGAGTTACAGTCTATTCTTGGGGTGCCTTGACCACCTTTTATGGAGTATTTACTTATGTGCTCTCCTATATGTATTCTTCACTTTGGCCATCTCATGTTAATCAGATATTGGGTTTTCTCCTATTTTGTCTTGTGCAATTTATCTTCTTGTATAATTTCAAATTGCTTTAGCATCTATGTGATGTGCACTAGCTTCATCTCATGTCATCACATCTCCATTTCATTCACATTATCTAGATTATGGCAATAACTCTGATATGGTATCAGAGCCACTCTAGTAATCGTGTGTCTGGTTATGCTAGTAGTTTATTCTAAAATTCTTACTTTGCTTTCTTAGTAGTTTTTTTTGTTTAACTCTATTGCATTTGAGAGTTTTGGTAGAGTTTCTTAAAAACTCATGCAAATCCATATGAAAACTTGTTAAAAAAATCACTTCTGAGTTAAAATTTACCAAGACATATTGTATAGGTCTATTGTGGCTTCAACAAAGGCAGTAGAATTCCTTTTTTTGGGTCATTCTGCAAGAAAAGAGAGATCTCTGCACATCTGGTTTCTGCTCTTGGATGCCACTTTTAGCTTGGGGCACCTCTCTAAAAAGTGCATCTACATGTGGAGGTTGATGTGGGGTATCTAGCAGGGTGAGATATGCATGGAGTGGGACTCTAATAAGGCAAAATGTAGCTGTACGGCATCCAACGCATAGGTGCGTAGTGAGGTAGTGACTAATACTATCTAATGTGCATTGAAACTAAATCTCTGTCTATTCCCTGCTGTACATTAAAATTTCAACTTATCTCTTCTATTCTCTACTACTATGTGTTTAGGTCTACAGATTCAATATTTTTTTTTCCCAAAAAAATTAGAACTACACCTCTTTTTGTAAGAGAATTCTGCCACCTATTGTTTTTTCTTGTAAATGGCACCCCCTCCTTGTTTGGTGTCCCATGTGGGCCCTTAGATACTTTTCCAATAGTTTCATTCTATTTTTTACTTTAATTTTTTAGTTAAAATTGACTTGTCAAAAAAAAATCAGTCAATTTGACTGAATATTAAGTATTTTGAACAATTTGAAAATATTGCGGGTTTAGATTTAAACTTGTATCTTCAACCTACGAAGATGAAAGGTGAGGCCCGGGTTGGCAGGAGGCCAATTCCCCCTCTAAAATACCTCCTTTATATTCCTCTCTTTTTTCCAAATCCAATGAGTGGTTAGAAGGCCACTTTCTCTCTCATAACAGACATTTTTTAATGTTTTAGTGCTTTTTTTGCAAAAACACTAGTTTATGGGAAAATTAAACCTTTAATATCTTGCAAATAGTAACTCATATTTGGGTGAATTTTTTTGAAAAATTGTTTATAATTCAATTATCCACATCTTATGCTTGTTATTTATTAAAAATTTACTATTTTATAAAGTGCCTAAAATTTGGGTCTCCCAGGACGCATTTTCGGCTGAGTCCGACGTCCTGTTTGCTTTATTCTTGCACTGATTTCTCTAAGACACATTCTCAACTGAGCCTAATGTATTTTGAGCATGAAATTGAATATTTTGGGTGGAAAAATATTTTTGGGGGGTGTGATTTCTTTTCACAACTTGCAAATCTTTGCTTTCATTCTCCTTTCTACATAAATTCACAACTTGCAATCAACACAACTTCACCTAAATTCAACTTAAAATGGATTCTTTTCAACTTAAACCCCTAAAACCCTTTAACTATCATGAATGGAAGCTTAAAATGTCAATCATTTTTATAATTAAAGGATTGTATAGGATCACCATGGGTACTAAAGTAAAACCCAACACTGATGCTGAAAAGGTCAAGTGGTACAACCGTAGTGATGAAGCCTATGGATTACTGAGCTTTTCTATGTCTCTAGAACTTTTCTTCCATTTATAATCCTCCAAGACTCCTAATGACATATGGGACACCTTATAAAACCTATTTGGGAAGCTTGATGAGATGAGAGGTCATGAGCTCGAAAACGAACTCATAGGTCTAAGTCCTAGCAACTTTGACACCCTACAAGACTTCTTCACTAAGTTTAAAGCCCTTAAATTGCAATTGAAATAATGTGGGATAGAGAAGAAAGATGATCAACTCATCCTTTCTATTCTCACAAAGTTAAGACCAAGCTATTCAGTCTTTGTCTCCACTTTCCATGCCATAAAAAGTGCCCTTGGCACTACATGAAAAATGCCTTCTTTGGATTCATTCATTGCTGACATAACTAGGGAGAAAGATAAGCTAATTCAAATGGGCATAATTAAGTCTACTCAACCCCAAGATTTGATAGATGTAAATGGTAAGGATAAGACTTCAACAAAGGAGAAGAAGAAAAAGAACAAGGACCAAGAGAAGAAGAAAGAAAACAACAATCCTCCCAAAAACAACACTGAGTCTTCATCCTCCAATGCTATACCTAAGAAGGAGAAGGTTAAGTGTGCCTATTGTAAAAATAGAGGGCATGATGAACAAAAATGCATGAAGAAACAAATAGATCACCTAACTCATCTTCTAGAGAAGAACAACATAGGTGTTCCTGAGTCCATCAAGTCGAATTCATCTACCCAAGATTCTACCAAGGCAAAAGGCAAGGGTAAGGAGAAAGAAAAGGGTAAGGCCCTTATATCTACTACAACTTCTACATCATCATGGGTCATTGATTCAGGTGCTTCTCACAACATGGGCTCTTCACTAGTTGAGTTTTCATCTTTAGAGCCTTATAGCATGACTTCAATTAGTTTGGGTGATGACACATCAGTTTCCATTGTAGGGAGAGGGTTAGTTGAAATGGAAGGAGGAACATTCAATAATGTTCTAAGTGTTCTTTCTCTTTCAACCAATCTCCTATCAGTGTACCAAATCACTCACATTGGTCAGGGCATGAGAGTTGAGTTTTCACCATATTTAGTGGCTATCAGGGAGTTGCATAGTGATACTATAGTGGCAGTGGGTAGGGCAGATCACCAAGAAAGGTTATACACCTTCTCACATTTTGCATCAAATTCTTCTCCAACAACATTCCTAACTCATTCAGATGGATTTAGCAAATTATGGCATGAGCGGTTTGGTCACCTTAACTACCGCTACCTTGAGCAACTTTGCAAAAATGACATGGTCATTAGCTTGCCTCATGTCCAATTCTCAAAAGGACTTTGCGAGGGGTGCTCCCTTGGGAAACATCTCGAAGAAAAATTTGATAAAGGCAAAGCTTGGAGGGCTTCAAAACCTTTGGCGTTATTCTACAATGATGTATTGGGACCCTTTCCCAAACCATCTTTCACAAGGGCCAAGCACATCCTCGCTGTCATTGATGATTTCTATAGGTACAATTGAATATATTTTCTCAAACAAAAGTCTGAAGTGTTTGAAAATTTTATAGACTTCAAGGCTCTTGTTGAGAAACAAAGTGATAAATCCATCAAGGTTATTCAAACTGATAATGGAGGGGAGTATGTCAGCATCAGGTTTGAGTAGTTTTGCACCACATAGGGGATTGATTTGTAGTGCATAGTCACTTACAGTCATTTAAAGAATGGGGTTGTAATATGCAAGAATAGGTTTTTGAAAGAGATGGGTAGCTGTATGATTCACTCTAAATCATTAGCACCACACTACTGGGCCAAAGCCATCAATTTTGCTTTCTACATTCAAAATAGGGTTCTTCACAAAGCTTTAAAAGGGATAACACCCTTTGAAGCTTCACATAAAAGGAAACCTGATGTTGAGCAGCTTAGGGTTTTTAGATCCCTAACCATGGCCCACATTCTGAGAAGAAATGCAAAGCTATGGAATATCAGTCCAAGCCTTACATCTTTATAGGATATATGGATGGTATTAAGGGGTATCACCTCCTATATCTAGTCACTCATGAGTTGTTCATCAAGAGAAGTGTACATTTTCAAGAGAGTCCTAGAGACTCAACACTTGACACTTCTTCTCCCTCATTGGATCTACTACTTCACAATGATTCCTCATCAGATTCAGATTAGCCATAGTAGGTTCTTGAGCCAGAGACATCTTCTTCTTCTTTGAGTTTAGAAAGTGAGGGAAATGATGCAGTGTCATCCACCTCTAGTTAGTTAGAGGATGAGGAGTTAACATCTGACTTTCCCACTCTCAGGCCACTTTGGGCCAAATAGACACTTGAGAGTGTTGGCACTTGGGCAAGAGATCCTACAAATGACAAACATACTAGGGGGATTTTTAGAGAGATACACATGCCTTCTTTGCTTTAATTTCATATCCATAGACTTTTCAAGAGACATCAGGGGTACCTAAGTGGGATAGTGCTATGGAGGAAGAATATTCTTCCTTAATCAAAAATCACACTTGGGATTTGACTTCACTTCATACGAGAAGAAAGATGGTTTGATGTAGGTGGATATATTAGACTAAGTTTGTAGCAGATGGGTCAGTTGATAAGTATAAGGTGCGACTTGTCACCAAGGGTTTCTCACAAGTGGTAGGCATTGACTACTCAGAGACCTTTTCACACATTGCAAAGATGACTTCTATCTGACTCACCTTGGCTATTTCCACAGCACATAGTTAGGTTGTGCACCAAGTGGATGTGAAGAGTTCCTTTCTTCACAAAGACCTAGAGGAGGAGATCTACATGGAGTAGCCACCATGATTTTTTCAAGATTATTTTTTAGTATTCAAACTTAGGAAATCTATCTATGGCCTCTAATAGGCCCCTCGAGCATGGTACACCAACATGGATTTCTTCCTTCTCACAATAGGTTTCACTAGGTGTCATTTTGACCTTAATGTCTACTTCTTATGGTAGGATGATTCACTCCTAATTTTGGTTCTATATGTTGATGACCTTTTGATCACTGGGAGTTCTTCATCGGCTATTGTAGCAGTGAAGGCATCTCTCCAGGATAGATTTGACATGATAGACTTGGGTTTATTTAACTACTTCCTTGGCATCAAGATCTCACAGTCAAATTTAGGGATTTCTCTTGTATAGCCTAAGTATGCTCTTGATTTATTGGCTCGATTTCACATGGTTGATTGCAAGCCATCTCTGACTACCTTTCTATCTTGAGTCAAGCTTGAGGCTAACTATACTTCACCATTGGTTGTGTCACTTGGTATTGATAACTTATTGGTTAGTCTCATCTATTTGACTCACACCAAGCCTGGCATATCATATACAATGGGACTTGTCTCTAGATTTATGTAAGAACCTCATGAGCTACATTGGAAAGTAGCTAAGAGGATCTAACATTACATACAGGGTTCACATCGATACATGATTCATTATAGATTTGGCATAGAGGTTGAATTGGTTGGATATATAAATTTAGACTGGGCTAGTGATTCACAAACTCACAAGTCCACTTCTGGTTACAGTTTCTCTCTAGGTTCTGGTCGTATCAATTGGTCTAGTAAGAAGTAGAATGCTATTGTTATATCATCAATAGAGGCAGCATATAGGGGAGCTATTAATGTAGTTACTAAGGCTATTTGGCTTCAGGGGATACTTTTTAAGTTTGGCATTCCTATCAGGCAACCCACCATCATTTATTGTGACAACTAGAGTACCATTCAGATTTGCAAGAATCTAGTTCAACACCAATGGACCAAGCACATAGAGATTCGCATGCATTTCATTTGGGAGGTTATTCATAGTCAGGTCATTGACTTGATATTTTGCCAATCTTTAGAACATGTTGTAAACATCTTTACCAAACCTTTCACTGAGAGAAAGTTCATTTATCTATGAGCTCTTCTTGGGGTACGGTCCACATTTTCAATAACATCATCTTTGGGGGGCCCACTAGCCTCTTATTTTCTTTTATGTCTCTCTTTTGGGGGGGAGTTTTTTCCTATGGGTTTTCTCCTTTCCTCTATCTTATGGGAGATTACATTTATACTGGGTACTTCATTAGGCCTAGTTGTCGGGACCCATTTTATATTTCCACACTGCCCACCTAAGCTATGCTTATGGGGGGGGTATTAGTGTAGAATTTTTATTTTTCTCTATTATTTAATTAGGGAAATTATATTTTTATGCTACATGGAGTTTTCCTACATTCATGGGATAGGTTAGCTTATGTGGAGATGTGTGTCATAGATGTGTCATAGGTGTCATAAAAATGTCATAAGTAATGCCCTTGATGGGAGTTACTTCTCTATTCCTAGCACCTTGTCACCACCTTTCATGGAGGAGTTATAGTCTATTCTTGGGGTTCCTTGACCACCTTTTGTGGAGGAGTTACTTACGTGCTCTCTTATATGTATTCTTCACTTTGGCCATCTCATGTTAATCAGATATTGGGTTTTCTCCTATTTTGTCTTGTTCAATTTATCTTCTTGTATAATTTCAAATTTCTTTAGCATCTATGTGATGTGCACTAGCTTCATCTCGTGTGATCACGTCTCCTTTGCATTCGCATTATCTAGATTCTAGAAACAACTCTAATATTATTGAGATTAGAGTAAATATTTGAGGGTATATTTTATTGTTATATTATATGTTATTTATGATTTTTTAGTTTTAAAATGTTATAATGAAGGTAAAGTGTAACATGTCCTAAAGTAGACCTAATGGAATTAGGTCTCCATGAGACATAAAAGTAAAATGAGGTCTAAACAGAGTTATAATAGACTAAAATGGACTAATTATTAATTTCAATAATATTTATGAGATTTAAAAGGATATATTTCATGTCTGAATTAATAGGTTACATGTTAGTATCCAACTCAGTGGCATATGAACAAGGAATGGTATATACACAAGGTAGTTCTAGGCTTATTTGTGGAGGTGTACAAAATGTGAATGAAATAACACATTTTTTAGTATAATGAGGTATATTATACCATTATAATATTTCATAGGATTAGTAATAAATATATGATAGTGTGTTTTCATATTAATATAAAGGTCATATGGCCTAATCTATCTTGAATAGACCTAGTTGTGGGAAGAAGCCTAGAAGGTAGTTTTAGAGGGATAAAAGAATGAGAAGAGATTAAAAAAAGTGATAATCATATATCATTTTAGAAACAATGTTTTTTTTAGGTTATAAAAATTTTGAGGTGGTTGATTTAGTGCTAAGTCAACTAGGGGTTAGTGCTTCCTTGCGAGTTGGTGGTTGTTAAAGCCTAGTTGAGTGGGTAATTAACTAGTTGGGGTTGGTGCTCCATGTGGAGTTGACACTTCACTAAATTTTAGTTTTTGTATTATAGGAATATAGTCCATTTTCAGATATTATTTTCCCCTTGATAGTTTCCCACATATATAATGTGTTATCTTGTTTCATGATCTTGTATGGTTGCATATGCTTTGTAAGATGTTCATGTTTATATGAATGGTTAATGTATGCTTAAGTGGAATTGAATGAATGTTTTTAAGACATCTATTCACCCCCATATAATTTATTTTAATTCCAACATGATGGAATAAAATTTTTAAAGATTTTAGGGTTAGATCCATTTATATAAACTCTTTCGTTTCTCCATTTATAAGAAAAGAGAAGAAGTAAGATATATTATGCATCTGCTTATCCACCTTTCTAATTGAGGATAAATATTAAGGTTTCATAATTTATTTGGAGATATGAATATTATGTTATGGATAAGTCTTTTATATGCATTGATAGTTTATGTATCCTAGAGCTGATGTATCCATCTAATCCTTACATACCACAATAACCTCTTGTGAATTAGCTTGGGCAAGGAAGAGATTGAGGATCGATGGGTTCATATTTAAAGTTAAGTATTCATAACTTTTCTCCTCCTTTTTAAGAGTACATAAATATGTATTTTAAATTATCTACATGCATTAGGATTCTATATATATTAACTTGAGTATGTGTTTTTTATGCCTCTTTAATTTTCAAGTTTATTACCCCCACTTTGTGACACAAGTTTTGGAGAGCACTAGATTAGAATTTTAATTTACCTTTTATTATTATAGTAAATATGAAAAAATATGATGTAGTTAGGGTTATTATGTAGTTTTTATTGATTGGATGCTTTGTAACCCTCCCTATTGAATTTATTATGGTAAAAAATCCCTTAGCTAGGTTTAGATGATCCATCTTACTCATGACCCTGATTATCTAATGTATCCCCAATCATAAATGTAAGTAGGATTTATCTTCTATAATATAGGATTGATTTATAGATATAATTAATTTCTTATTGCATATAGGTTACATGATGTAGATACTCTCAACTACATGGTGGAAATTTACCTTTTTCCAAGGTTGGGTGCATGTGCCCTCCTAATGTATGTGTGTGTAATTTATATATTTGTATGTTTATCCTAATGTTATTTTTAGTGATTCATAATGATAAATATTTTAAATGAAATTATCAAAAGGAAATATAGTTGTATTGATACACACGTGTACTCCTAAACATTGTTATCTCTTAATTTAAATCATTTTAATACTTTCAATTTTAGATTATATGCATTGATTATATACTATAACATGTTGTTGGTTGAAGGTGAATCACTATTCAATCACTCAAGTTGGACTAAAAAAAAATCAAGTGTGTTATACACACCTAGGTATGCATTTATTTCTTTTAAATAGAAATTTCATTACTAGATTAAATAAAGGGGAGTAAAATGTAGACATTGTTTATAAATAATATAGAATCTCAGTCTTGTATGCTTGAAAAACTCATATCTTTGTTGTTCCTCTTGGTTAGAGACATTTTTTTACTTCTAAAAGACTTACATTTCCTCTCTTTTGTTTCCCTTAACCTATCTCTTAGTTCAACTAGTCTTATATTGATGACCGAGGCCATAAATCTTACCTAGAATGCATAAAACATACTTATATTATGATTATAAAAGTTCTAATCTCATACCTATTTTCATGTTCCGTAGATGCTTGCATCCCAATTAGACACCTATGTCAATGTAAGTGTCAAGTTATGACATAAGTGTCTAGTTCCCTATAATTCATCTAATTTATAAATGAAATGTATCCTAATGGTTGACCTAAGTGTTATTATGTGATATATTCTCTAAATGGATTGTTATAAATACAAGATCAACCCTCATTCATTACTCACCTATAAAATTATTACCTACTCATAAGGAAACTTACCAAAAGCATTCTATCAAGCACTTAAGTGATCAAAACTTCCCTATTTCTCCATATTTCCCTATTACTCATAGGGAAAGAAGATATACATGTCTAAAATAATTTTTAACACTAAAATGTTTTATTCTAAGGCAATATTATCATTAACCCCATACTTTTTTATTAAAGGGATATATAGAAATAAAATGGTATGAGGGTGATAATCATATCTATAGTTGGCCAATTAGATGTAAATTTAGATATAAGCATACACTAAATTTATGATGCTAAGATAGTCTAAATAAGTAATGTAAAACTATAATAGATATATAAATGACAAAAAAGTGATATATTTAGCATGTTATAATGCTAATGTCTTTAGATATATAATAGGTAGAAAGTAGACTAGAAGGAGATTTTGGAATAGTCATCATATTATGGCTTTAATAATTTTGGCTCTCTAGACAATAAAATCATCCTAGGATGGTTATATCGACATTATTATCTAAGTTCAATCTAAGTGTTCTATATGGAATACTTGTTAGAATAGGATGAAACCACATGTATGCTTATGGATTTTTTATTTGCCTTCACTTTAGTGTATTTAGATCTAGGTCATGGAATTTCACTCCTTGTGAAATGGAAAAACCCTAGTTATCGATCTTCATAGTGACTTTGGGGGAAAATGGGTTAGTGGGCACATAGTGTTGAGCTGACTCTAAAGACCCCAGTATTAGAGGGAACTACCTACATATCCAATACTCTAGAAGAGGGCTTACAAAAATGCATTTTACCCTATGTGTTAGCTTGTGTTTTAATCATACAATATGTGTAAAGCATGTAAAATAATGATGTAGTTTGTAACTTAGAAAATCATGACTTGGGATACTTCTTTAGTACTTTAGACCTTTAGATGTGTAGTTCTTATGACTAGTATGAAAATAGGAATAAATAGAGAATATTTTTTCAATGGAATGTTTGATAAAGTGATTTTGATAATTTACCTTGGTCTCTTTAGTCTTTTTCTAGGGAGGAATGAATAAAGGTTAATGTTGTATTTATATCAAAACATTTGGAGTAATAAAATGCATTAAATAAATTGGGAAGACCATTATGATACATTTTAGTTGTAATTTAGATAACTTTAGGGCACTCAATACTTGCATCATGATAGGATAGTAAAATCAACACTAGTGTTTCTCTTAGATGTTAGTGTCAAGGGATTAGGAAAGTAGGTACAAGTTCAAAACTTATAAACATGGAAGATGAGTACATTTTAAGCATTCTAGATAAGATAGAAGGTTTGGGTCATCAACATATGACTATTTAAGCTAAGACATATAGGCCAAGGGGCATAAAGATTTTCAGAAGGGGGAAAGGTTAAACTAAGAGTACATGAAGATTTTCAGAAGGGGGAAAGGTAAAGAACCAAGATTAATAACCAAGTTTTGAGTTTTCTAAGTGTACAAGATTGAGGTGATATATAATCATAAAATATCATCTACATTTACCCTCTTTAATTTAATGATGAATTTTTTTAGTTTAAAGGAAAGGAATGTGTACTAGGTGTGTATGCACACCTTGTCTTTATGTGTGCCCAACTTGAGTGATTTGTCAGTGACTTACCTATAACCAAAATAATGTTACAGTATAAAATTAATGCATATAATTTGGGTTGAAAGTAATTGAAATATATTAAAACTCAAAGATCAAGCTTTAGGAATACATCTATGTGTTGACATAACCACCTTGCCTATTGAATAGTTATTTAAAAAATATGTATCATTGTAAGGATTTGAAACATGATATTAGGAGAAATATATATAAATATTTAAAGTGAATATATTTAAGGATATATATATAGAGAGAGAGAGAGATCGGAAGGCGCATGCCCCAAACTTTGGAACAAAAAATGAGTTACCACCTAATAGTTGAGATTATCTCAATCATGATACCTAATGATACTTATAACTTAGTGAGGTTGGATGATAAATTCCAACCTTAAAACATATCAAAATTGAGTTATTTTGTTACCTCAACCGTACAAAAAAGTAAACCAACTACTATAGTAAATTGGCTCAATAAAATTTTGTAAAAGTCCATAGGGTATTAGTATGAAAAAGTTTGAGATATGGTAATAGTCCATAAAAGAGTTTTGAAATTTGAAACTAATTTATATTTTGTAATGTTAGGCAAATGTTGCATAGAATACACATCTTAGATATGTCCATATTAAAACCATTTATAATAATAGTTATAATATATATAATTCTACCACAACTATGAATCTACATCATATAACTATGTGTTTTGGTCAATTCAAATAACTATGTAAGTGTGGAGGAAATGATTCCAAAGAATGCCTCCACTATATATAGGGAAATATGAAAACTAGTATAAGTACCTTGTGAAGGACATGGTTTTGAAACATGTCCCCACTATAATTTAGAGAAACTGAATACTAAATAGGTGAGGATAATATGCTTATAAATCATGGCCCACTAAATATGTTAATTATGAATGTGTGTAATCCATGCCCATATGACATGCCCTTATTGAATTTTAAAATTGATGTAAGTACCATATATTTAATGAGTGTGGAGAACATGATTCCAAACCATGCCCCCACTGAATCCAAAAATTATGAATGTGTGGATTCCATGCCCATATTACATGCCCCCATTGAATATAAATATTTTCTAATTATGGATAACATGCCTCTATGACATGCTGCCCCTTTAAGGGGCAGTAAATATATAGGAATTGGTATTCACCTCACCTAAAAAGTATTATAAAACTATATAATATTTGAATGAGACCATGTAGTATTTATAAGCAACATGTCTAGGCATATATATCATTGAATTGCCTAGAACCAAAGTGATCACATCTAGGTCTAAGGTGCATGATAAATATCATGTAAATGTATACATAATAATAGTAAAATATCATTAATCAAATTAAACACACACATAAGAGCACTCAAAATAAATTAAAATGGAAATGGTCTAAGGAGACTGAAAAATAAGGGCATGTTTAAATGTCACACAATCAAAGGGACATGATTTATTAAAATGTCCAAAAAATTCAAGGATGATACATTTAAATGTCCACACAATAAATAATGACATATGAAAATGTAAATGAAATCATGTTTAGGCATGGGGGTCATAAGCAAATGAACATATTTAAGTTCTTGAACAAGGAATACAATAGTAAGGTAAGACACTCAAATAAGTGAATAAATTAGAGTTTAATAAACCATCATAAATATGTCATATTAGCCCATAGATCCAATGTGTTAGGAAAAGTATGTCAAGTGTATAACATATCAAGTACCCTATGTAAGATATAATCATGGATATTAGGCATGTACAAGTACATATGTAGGATAAAACATGATAATATATAGTGATCATCAAATCATATAACCTATGTGTATCGAGATCAAATAAGTAGATACCCATAATGTTTGTATGCCATGAGTCAAGGGAAATCCTAACATCTAAAATAGGAATGTATCATGTATCTTTGTATGCTTATATCACACTCAATTAGAAGTGTGACACATATGTGTATGTAGGAGTAATTGAGTATGTCATCCATCAACATGGAACTAACACATGGATGCCAAAGAGCCAATTCTAAGCGATGAAAGTGTATTTGGATTTTTTTGAATGTATTTTATTTTTTATTGGTAATTATAAAGTTTCTAACATAGGTTTAATAAAATAAATTCTCATACTTAAAAGGTGTATGGCCACCTAAAAATGATTTTAAGAATTGCTTATATCGATTTAGTGCCAACATCTCAGTGTTTCTATGTAATGGTTTACCTAAATCCATGGGTGTAGGAAAACAATCATGTCCATCATGTTGTATGCAAATATTTTTACCCATATGATGAAAGTTTACACACATGTTTTCATTATCTAGTTTAGTGTTACACTCAACTAGCCAATTTTGTTTGAACTTTAGTTTTGTATGTGGTTCATGTGATGATATAGATATAGTGTAATCTTCAACACATGAGCGACAATAAATGGGAAACTAAATGTATCATTGATATTTGGGACCCTATTATTTCATTTTTAGTATATCCCAATTGTGTAATAAAAATAATCCCATAAGTTATATCCTACTTGTTTGGATCAAACCTGATATGGTAGAAATATACCCCATAAATATTAGTAGTAATAGATAAATTATCACAATTTTATCATTTTGAGGTGTATTTTTCCTTCTCAAAGATAATTTTTATATTTCCTTTTTCCTATTATAGATATATTACATATGCATCCTTCGATATTATATTATTGTATTATATTTCTTAATGTCACATATTGATTAGTATAATGGATAATGTTCTGATGGTAATTATCATATGTTACTCCCTTCGTATGGAGTAATATAATTCTTGATCTATGTTTGGTAGAAGGTAAATAAATAATTCTATGTCTAAGTAATAAAGACAAGATGGTATCGATTGTGTCCTATTCCATTTTGATATATAGTTTTTGAGGTAAAGCCTTTTGAGAAGACTCCACATTATTCACATGATGTATTTTCATTTGGACCTTATAAGGTTGACTCAGTGATTTTAACTAAGAGGGATGTAAGGAATAATAGACATTTACATGTTCATATTTTATATTTTATTTTCCTTTATCTAGATTTAACGTTGTATTTTATGCAAGTGCATTTAGCTTATATGTGTCAAGACCCATAGGTTTAAATAAGCTATGTAATAAGTGATCAAGTGGATAAAATGTCAAGCTTAAAATTTTATCATATATCATATCATAGGTTGTATCATCATCATTTTACTAATAATTTTACACATGGGGATCATTTCTATTAGTATTGACTAATAAAGGAAGCTCAAATGTTGGGGTTTCTTGTATTTTTTTGGCTCTTTTGTTAGTGGTTCTTTCTCTTTATGAAAATCTATGTATACCTTAAGTTTAATTACTTATTTTTATGTATAGATAAATGATCCATTGCACTTGACTCACCTATTTCATATGTATGTATATGTTCAAGAGGAATGGATTATTTAGGTGGTACCACTGTATAAATGCCTTCAATTTCATAATGTATTATTTTGAAAAAAGTGAAATGTTCATCATTAACATGCATATATAATAATTTTCCATCATGTACCAATTTTACACATAAATGAAGTGTATATGGTATATTTTCCATTAAATTTACCCAAGGTCTATCCAAATTTAAATTATAATCTAAGCATTGAGACATGACCTGAAAAGTAGTTGAAATTGTTTTGGGTCTTAAGGTCACATCCAATGTAACTTATCCAACTACAGGGCTATGTGAATATTCAAACCCTTTTATGTGCATAAAAATGTTTTGAATAAGGCTTGTGTTGATACCCATAGTAGTAAGGAATCACATGTTAAAAATGTTTAGTCCTGATCCATTATCAATGAGCACTCTCTTGATACCTTTATATTGCATTGTTGCTTGTATGAAAAAAGGGAAATTTTGGTCAATAATATAATTGTATGGAAAATATAATGGATCAAAATTGATTATTTTGTTATTTTTATTAATATCCTTCATCATATACACAAAATAAGAAATATCAATATCACTTGAAACTTGCGGCTCATGCAATGCCTCATATAAGATATCCTTATAGCCATTAGATTACTTTAAGAGATAAATGATTGAAATTTTTTTGTACATATTAATCAATTGGTCAATAATGTCATATCCCTTTGATTTTATTACTATCTTATACTTAGGAGGAACTTGTTATATATTAATAAGTGGTAATATGGGTTGAGGAAACTTACCTTTTTGAGTAGTAACAACATGGATCACAGAATCCAATATAATTCATGGGTGAATAATGGGTGAAATATGGTAGTTGTCATTCAAATAAGATTTATGTATGGTAAAATTTCAATATCATGAATTTTGGCATCTACAAGTTGGCTTTATAACATTGAAAAATGAAATTTGAAAAGAAATTAAGTGTTATTTTCTTTCAAAATCCCTCTCCTTATTGGCACAATTTGCTTATAAGATTTGACAAGGCAAGTAATGTATAAAACCATAATAAGTATGACATATTATAATCAAAAATGGGTAATATCTGCATCCATGTTGAACATATTTTATGACAATCAAGGATCAACAATAGAAAAATTAGAAAACCCTAAGTGACCTAAGGTTTGATTTTTAAAGGTTGGGTTCACCATATGTTTAACCTTAAAATGTTTTGGTCTCCGTTAATCTTATAATTAACCCTAGAATTTTATATTAAATGGGTTTATATAAATGAAATGACATATGGGTGATAATAAAATATATATTAGTTCAATGGATTCTAAAATCAAATATAGACATACACTAGATTTATTATGTTAAAATAATCTAAATATGGAAATTAAAACTATGCTAGATATAGAAATGACAAGGAAGTTATGTAATTATCTTTTTTGATTCTAATATAGTTATAAATATGGAATAAGTAAAAATCAAGTGGGAAGGATATTTTAGAATGGTCTTTAAATTTTGACTCTAATACTTTTGGTTCTTTAGACAGTAATGTCAGCTTGAGACAATTACGTTGATACTAAAATTTGGATTTGATGCTAGTGCCCTATACAAAATACCTATTGGAATAGTATATGACCACCTATATGATTATAATTTTTGTTTCTAATTCAATATAGTGTATTTATATCTAGGTCATGGACTATCACTCCTTGTGAAATGGAAAACCCCTATTTATCCATCTTCATGGTGACCTTGGGGGAAAATGGGGTAGTAGGCACATAGTGTCGAGCTAACCCTAAAGACCATGTTATCATAGGTCACTACCTACATATATAATAATATATAAGAGAGCCTCAAACTAATTTATTTATCCCTTATGTGTTGGTTTGTGGGTGAATAATACTATTGAGAGAATAAATTAGATTGTAAAGCTGTATAGGATATTTATCCACTATTAGTGTGTTATGTACTAATTGTATTTAGTATATGTCTATTGTTTCTTATCTCCGTGACTTGTAATAGGTTATAATATGAATAGAATCTAATTTTTACACCAATTATGAGAAAAATATGAATGGTCATATACTAAAAACATCTATTTATAGTTATGTTTATAAGAAGAAGAGAGGTTCACTTTTGAAGAGATCAATAGAGACTATCTAGTTATGGTTACTTGTGTGGTTGCTTACTTTGTACCTTGCATGAATTCTCATGTATAATGATTTATTTTATTTATATCTAATTTAATCTAAATAATTTATTCATTTTAATGAATTAGTAGTTGTTCTTAATTCTTACTTATTGTACAATAATTCATACTTGCTATGCTTTTATTTTCCAACCTTTTGTATGAATGTGATGCACTATCCTACACACTAAATTATAACCTAGATATCATCATCCTTAACATATTATGATGCTTTAGGAACCTCTACTAAAAATGGTGTGGCGAGTATCAAAACACTCATTCTAGAGGAAATTATGCTAAGATGGTTACTAGGGAAGAGAGATATTGAGACATGGTTAGACCAAAGAGTATGTAATTTTGTAGAAGAAGAATTAAAATAGACTATTCTTATGATACAAGAAATCATTTTAGAGCATATTTATGGAAATATTTATGAAAATTTTTGGTATGAGTTGCCTGAATTGATAGATATTTGGTTAGCATGGTTAGAATATTAATTTTTTAACCCAAGAATAGAAGAAATAATCATTTGGACTGAGGAAAAGATAGATTGGTTGTAGAAATTAGAAACTAACTGGATAAGAGCAATAGATTATTTGGTTGATACTACTATAGATATATATCTAACTAAGTTTATAGTAAAAGGATATATATCTTTCAAATATGTACATGACTTATTT
Organism: Torreya grandis; assembly: GCA_037957365.1. Classification (NCBI taxonomy): domain Eukaryota; kingdom Viridiplantae; phylum Streptophyta; class Pinopsida; order Cupressales; family Taxaceae; genus Torreya; species Torreya grandis. The sequence goes on from JARHVA010008218.1 coordinate 488,574, forward strand.
TTCAAAGGAATTAGAAGGAAATTTTTACAGTGACTACCTATCCTTATGAAGATGTTGGGTATGGACAATGCCATGGTGTCTTTTCTAGCTATTATGGAGTAGTCACTTTAGGCATATGAAAGTGTGTGTAACATGACAGTGAATGATTATTAGATAAGTATATAAGGATTGAACTTGAATCTAGAATAGAGACATGAGGAAAAGAGAGTCATAAGAAAAGTTTGGATTTAGAATATGGTTTATGATAACATAATAGATGGATAAAATATAAGAATACCCAAGTAGTTACGAGTAGAAATAAGAGTAGTAGTAAAATAGGTGATGAACTAGTAAGAAGATGTGATGAGTGAGATGAAATAGATGAAATATGAATAAATAAGAAATAATATGATGAATGTTGATAAACACAAATAAATGATGAAGAATGATATGAAGAAGATATGTTAAAAGAACAAGGTGAGAATAGTGTAGAAATAGATTAGTTAGATGATATATGTAGTGCACAAATACAAGAATAGGTATTATCAAAATATAAACATGAACTAAGTAAAGAAGTAGAATATAGTTGTAAATTAATTAAAGGTTAAGTCATAGAAGAAGAAGTTGTAGGAAAGAATAATTAATGAGAAGAACACATGTCCTCGTAACCCAAATTATTATATTCCAATATAAGTTTTCAACTAGGAAAATGGGAAGATAGTAGTTTTTAAGGTCTATTTCAAGAACAAGTGCATTATTGGGATACTAAAATTGGAATAAAATTAATTTTAAAGGCTTTAAAGGCCATAGGGCTTGTTAAAACTAAGGAAAGGAAAGAAGGAAACATATAAAAATAGAGTTTGAAAGTTGAATCTCCTATTGTGTAGATAAATATTCATAGTACACAAGTAGGATCACCCAAAACATAGGCTCCTCTTATAATAATTGTGCAATAGATCCCTTAAATACCATTTTACATAATGGGTGTTGTAGAAGGATTTATAAATTTGGTAACATATATTGGGTTTATGGACCCTAAACATTACTTAGAAGTTGTGAAATGAGATGACAAGCTAAGGCCATTACTGAAAAAGTATGAGTTAGTAAGGCCACTAAATGGAAGAGCACTTGAGTTTATATAGCGAGGATAAATTCAATATGAAAGTCTAATTTTTGGTGAATGAATGCCTCATCATAGAGTTTAAGATAAATAGATGTACAAGTCAAACCATTTAAGACTTAAAGGAGATAAGGTATAAGTTAAGAGAATTAGTCTATGACTATGATCGCAGGGTCTCTAATGTTATAAGGTGGAATTTGCCTTAATAGATAAATATAAATCTATTTGGTTTATCAAACGACTACATTCTATAATAAAATTTTATATTACGTAGATTCAATATGTTACTAAAGTAGATGATAGAGCTACCACCTTGTGAGTAGAGTAAATTGAAGACTATGGGGAAGCTCTTGTCAAAAACTTTAAGATTAAAAATATATTACAAGATTTTATGAAGAGAATGGAGAAATATAATGAGGTAGATAAACCTAAATTAAATATATGGTGTATGGAGTGTAGGAAATAAGAACATCATAGTAATATTAAATCAAGATAGAGTTACATTAAATTTACTGAGTAGTAGGGAATGCAACAACATAGTGCCATCTCCTCCAGTAATATGTCAAGAATATGTATAATTTATATTACAATTTTTTTATGTTGCACAATCATGATTAAAATAACTATAGGTATTTTTAGGAGATCAAAAAATACATCACTAAAAATGTATTCATCATCTCTATGCAACAAGTGTCCTTAATGAAGCAAATGATTCTAAGCCCATAGGTTGATAAAGGTTATGCGACTCAAGCAAGTCCAAAATAGATTCTTAGTTCACCATAGTACTAGCCTTAAGGTCTAGTTAGTTAGACCCCTCCTTCATCAAGTTATACATAATTATCACCATAATACTAGTATACATCACCTTGAAGCCTAGTAATGACATAGAAATAATACATGAGTTAGACTCCACCAGTTGCATAATAATATTTTAGAATTAGAGATAATACCTAAAAACATAAGCATTGAAAAATAGTAGAATAGCAAGGAGGGTATAGAGGAGGTTATCATTAGTATACAAGATGATTTAGGGGAGGATACAGAGGAGGTTACCAAAGTGGTAGAGGAAATAACTATCACTGGCCTCCATTATAATGCTATCTATGTGGTTAATATAATCATGTGCAATGTAATTTCCCTTTGAATCCCCAAATATAGTCTTATTATGCATACAATAGAATATATGACCAACATGAGATATAAGACTATCATTTATTGGAAAAGCAAAGAAAGGATAAGGCCATCCAGAATGTGAATATGGTGAATGCACATCCTAATGTGGATGCCTTACTGAATGCTATTACATGAAACTAGTATGTAGAAAGAGGTTGGACTCCTCTAGAAATACCTCAAGATCAAGGAATCCAAAAATAAAAATAAGATAAACACCTATACCTAGTTATAGAAAAGGAGCTCATGTATGAAGCTACAAAAATGTTGAAAAACATTCAACACCAAGCCACCACTAAAGGAGATGCTACAAAAATAGATGCCTAAATGTATGGCTAGATCATGCACATTATGCATCAGGATGGATTTGTCACTCTGTTGATAGAGTTATTGAAACTTTTAAGCACACTATGTAATGAAGACATCTCTCAAAATATCACAAACTTGCTACATAATCTACTGGAGTGTGCATAATGAGGATAACAAAAGATAGAAAAGTTTATTTGGTACATCAAGATAAAGAAGCCATGGGATGTAGATACATGAATTAAAATTTAAGATACAAGGTATGAAATTTTAAATGTTGTCTTTGATTTTTGTAACATATTCAACATGATTCATAGGTCTACATGGGAGGCTATTAGATGACCGGTTCTAAGTTATATCCTAGTAATTCCAAGCTTAGTCAACTCTAGAAGAGTTCAGACCATGGTAAAATTATAGGACTTTGAGATCTAAGTTGTTGCATTGACCCTATGAGGTAAATTTTAATTCATCATTATGAAGACATCAATAACACATTACCCTATGATGATTGGTATGAAATGGGCATATGATTATCAGATGACTATCAACACTATGTAAAATCAAATAGAGGCCCACTAGGTGGATAATTTTTTCATTATTCCTCTAAATAGGGTGAAAAAACCTTATATCATTCTAGCTAAACCAAAATCTCCATATATTACACAAGAAACAAGCTGGATGAAGGTAAAATCTAAAGAGAATCTAAAATATCTACACACAACTGAGTGAAACTTATTTTACAAACATACTAAACCTCAAGTATTATATTTACTCATTCAAAAATTGATGACATTTGAACAATGGAGGCCTAAAATAGTAGTTACTCAGCTATTAGCAACCCAATTTGTTATAAAATATTGTGTATCCATGTCTGCTAATTCCCTTACTCATTTAGAAGTTGACTTTATCTATCAATCAGATGATCATATGCAAGATTATATAAAGTCAACTATTAGTGGAGACTCAGACACACATCTACTCAACTAGTCTTATGGTGATAATGAACTTCAACCTATGAAAATGGTGGTTGCACATGAGATAAGACTTCCTATGTACTATGTAAATAAGGATAGTAATTAATATATTCTACACCTACAGGTTCATGTACCTACTATTAGTCAACAGGTTAGTTGTTTGAATTATTATTTGAAGGGAGATTCCATGACATGGTGGGCAATTCATAGAAATGATCAGTTCGAGTGGGATGATGTGTATAAAATCATGATTAGTAGATTCCAATTACCACAAGTCATCAAAAATAATTGGCCTTTATTACAAAAAGGTGAGTTCCTTAAAATCCATATTCATAAATGTGTTAAAATATAGACTAATTAAAGTCTGAATCTAAAGTACTGGGTTCTCATCTTTCATTATACACATGCCCCTTTACCATCAACATGGTATATACATCAAGAGCACAGGAGGGAGACAAAGCATTGGGTATAGGTGCAAAGAGACTTTATATATATATATATGTATATATATATATGTATATATATATATATGTATATATATATATATATATGTATATATATATATATATCTATATATATATATGTATATATATATATCTATATATATATATACACACACTGAAGCTGAGAACCCTCTAGTTCATAATGTACTACTAAAAATCAAACATTTCCTATGCCATGGGTGTGTAGAATATTTAAGCATCATGACATAACCCACTATGCAAAAGAATGCAGATTGTGATCTTAATATATCATTAAAAATATATAAAACTTAAAATAAATAAAAATAATATCATACACATCCATGCCAGAAAATACAAGATGAAGAGGAGGATATTGAAGACTTAGATACTAATGGTGATATTGATTTATTTGAACCTGAATGGCTAGTATAACTAGTAAAGGACCCCAATGCAGAACCTAGTAAAGAAGACAATATATTTAGCACATAAATTCTAGAATAGGAAGGGTAATGAATGATATAATAATATATTGATGAGGAAAATCAAAATATTTATTATCATCTCATTAAAAATCATGTATCAAACATTGGAATTGGAGATTCCTAAATTTGTACATATAGGTGATTATTAGACAAAAGTTAAAGTTTTTAAAGCTATGTGCCTCTTATGAGATTATCAAGATGTATTTCCCACTAAATGTTTAGAGGTATAAGGAGTTGATCCATATATATTTTAAATTCATATATAAATCAAGGAGTGAACATGACCTATAAAGAAATGGACATATAATTTTAATCCAAACATAAAGTTGAAAGTGAAGGTTTTATTTGATAGAATTCAAGATGCAAGTATAATATATCCTATAGAAAAGGTAGATTGTGTTAGTCCTATGGTAGTGTAGCCTAAGAAAATAGGGGAGCTCAAAGTATTTAGGGATTATCACACTCTAAATGATGCATGTATCAATTATCCAATCCAAAATCCATTCAAAGATGAAGTTTTGGAATCTATTACAAGACATGAAGTTTACTATTTCATAGATGGCTTCAGTGGCTATTTTCAAAAACCTATTGTAGAAAAAGACAAGGATAAAATGAATTATAACATGGAATGGGGATCCTTTACCTACAATTTAATGGCTTTTATCCTTAAGAATTCACCTATGGTTTTCTCTCGCATAGTGGTGACTGTGTTCAAGGACTTCATTCTTGACTTCTAAGAAGTTTATCTCGATGATTGGGTAGTATTTTATTTATTTAAAAAATTATTGTCTAAATTATGCCACATGTTATAATTTTGTTGAGATTTATGCATTGATATGAGTTTAAAATAAAATTAATCATTACACCTTTTGGTGTACTATTAGGTCATGTAGTCTATAATGAATGCATTTTGGTAAGCCAAGCCAAAAAAATGCATTCATTATGAGTATGCCTCCACTAGTTAGCTCCACAAAAGTGTAATTGTTTCTTGGCCATATAGGGTACTATAAAAAGTTTATTAAGGTATATACATCTATTTAATATCCCTTAGAATATTTACTATGTAAAAATGTTAAATTTATCTAGAATTTCAAGTGTCAATCAGCCTTCATAGTGCTAAAATAGAGATTGGTCACTATTCCCATCCTCATATTTCTAGTTTGGAGTAAGCCATTTCATGTGCAAGTTAATGCTTTGGGTCTCATAATTGGTGTTGTACTTGTGCAACTAGGAGATGGTGGACTCAACCATCCCATTCATTTTGTAAGTCAGCATTTGACTAACACATAAAAGAACTACATGACAACTAAAAGAGAAGCAAATTCTATAGTTTTTTTACTATAAAAATTTAGACACTATATTCTTGTGATGCCATTTACAGTTTTCACCAATCATCAAGATCTATGATCCCATGTCAAAAATCCAATGCTATGAGGACACATTTCTATATGGTTGATGTTATTTTAGGAATTCCAATTTCAAATTAATATCAAGCCAGGTAGATAAAATGTGGGGCTAGATTTTCTTAATCACATTCCCAATGGTGAAGAATTAGAAGAATTATAGGAAGATTCTCTTGATGCTCATCTATTTTGTATTTCTATAATCCCTAATTTTTTTTGAAGAATCACTAACTTCCTTAAACAAGGAGTATTCATATTTCACTTCCAATAATGAAACAAGAAATAGTTTATCACTAGAGGTTTTCCATACACCATTATCAATGGGATTTTGTATCATTTAGGGAAGGATGAAGTACTTTGTAGGGTATTTCTAGAACATGAATGAACATAGCTCTTGTAGGAGGCACAAAAAGGAATAGCAAGAGGATATTTTGTTGGAGAATATGCTACTAGTAAGTTGTTATAGAGTGGTTTATGGTGGCTAAATATTTTTTACAGTGCACATAGAGTAGTGAAACACTGTGATGTATGTCAAAACATGGGTGAAATAATACAAAAAGATGAAATGCCTTTACAACCTTTGTTAGTTGAATAAAATTTTGAACAATGATGCATTGAATTTGTCAGACCCATCAATCCATAAAGTAAAAATAGTAAATTAAGTTATATTATCACTGCAATTTACTACTTTACCAAATGGGTTAATGCTACTGTGACACCTAGCTATGGTATGAAAGATGAAACAAAGTTTCTATACAAGAACATTATTACAAGGTTTGGATGCCCCCCTTTAAGCTCATCAATGAGTGAGGGATGCACTTTATAAATAATACCATCAAGGTTAATATTTAGGAATTCATGATTTCTCATAATATAAATATTGTATACCATTCAGAAGCTAATATCCAAGATGAGGCTTCCAAAAAAGTCTTGGGAAAAATGTTGACAAAGATCTACACTATCAAGATAGATGATTTGGAAGATTGCATTCTAGGATTTTATGGGCATATCACACACACTATAAGAGATATATATGTTTTACTCCATTCTAGTTGGTATATTGTCTTGAAGTAGTTATGCCAATGGAATACTTAGTACCCATTCTACAAATTAAAATGGCCATGAGACTAGGGGATCATGAATCTCTCACTAAAAGACTTATCAAACTAAATAAGATGGATGAGAATAGACACATGGCATCTTGGATGTAAGAAGTTCAAAATTAGATCCAAAAATCATGGCATGATAGGAATCTATTCCATAATAAATTTCATAAATATAAACCAATTTTATTATATGACAGTTGTTTTAGAGAAATCCTAAGAAAATTATAGATTTGATGAAAAAGGCCTTATGTTATACATGAAATATCATAGAAAGGAACCATTATCTTGATATATATTTAGGTAACCATTTTACCATGGTGGGTGAATTATTTTAGGCTTAAGGCCTACTACCAATAGTCTTAATTTATCTCATTATGATAATTGAATGGGTGTTAAGTAACACTGATTAGATTAGGATTTATCATTTACTCATGTTTTTTATGTGTTTCTTTTTTTCTCTATGTGTTTGTAGATGATCTCTTCACTACGATTAGAGAACCAAGATACCAAATATAACATGAACCAACCATGTGTAGGATAATTCATGTGTACCATCATAGATGTAAATAGGAGTTAAAGAAAGTAATTAAGTTAGAGAAATGTATGGACAAGTCACATCAACAAGATCTTCACCATATAATGGTCATAAACTAGAAGTTAATGATATGTCTAAGGTTTGATTAACTTAATTTTCAACAAATTGACAACCCATAGACATCATCCATTTGTACTCCCATATAGATATGAAATAGTATAATTATGGATCTCCACACATGTCAGTCACTATATTTATTATTAGATCGGGTACGATTTTCCACATCAATAATTGTATTCATGTTTAATGGATAATTAATCATAAAATTTAAATAAAAACTAATAGATACGAAATCTATAAATTCCCAAATTGAGAACCAAGTCTACATTTTATTCTTACACATATTTTTTTGACTTATAATTTCAAAGAGGTGAGCTATTTTTATTATGTAGATAGCCAATAACATTGTAATTTCATCACTCCAACAAACATGGATAATTCAAAACTCATTAAGGGACTAACCAAAGCACAAAAATAAGTAATGGGCATTGATATGGATATTTGAAAAACCAAATTCAATTATATATAACCCTTTAAGTTCTTTTGAGAAACAAAATATAATCTATTTTGGCTAGACCCTATCAATGTTGCATAACCTCTCAACCTCATAGACCCCCACCACTTACACAACATAGATGTCAAGAACATACTTTGAATGCCAACTTTTGGTGACTTGGGGGAGATTGTGCAAGTCCTACTCGACTAATACAATGATGGAAACATCTACCTTGGCCTATACACCACCATTACAATCAACACAAAATCCATGGCCTAAGATTTGGGCATGCCTACATGAGGATACTTCATTGCTCTATATAAGATGAAAACACCACCTATTATCTAAGAGGTATGAGATTTTTGTGTTTGAAGATCAAGATGGATCTGAATTTAACAAATCCATGATGAACTAGTGTGCATTCTCATCAAATGCATCACAAGGAGGTTCCAGTAGATGACCAAGTCTATAAAAAAATTTAAAAGGGGTCATAGACATCACCCATTACATGATCCACCAGAATTAAAAATCAATTGGATATAATATTTCATTAAAGAGATACTCACCAAAATTAACAAGTGTTTCACATCACCCAAGAAGACATTCGAGGATCAGTTCCTCATATTTATCCTCTTCTTTACATAATGGAAGTCCTCAAAAGGAGGGGTGTACCTTGACATAGATTATTATCCAACATAACAATTACCTAACCTCATATAGACACTTGACCATAGATCCCTAGCTGATGAGGGTAAATTCAAATCATAGTGGGAGGAGTGCCTAGAGTTGATCACCACACATCCTCAAGTGCCTCTAGATGTAATGTAATATTTGGGCCCACACATAACTATCACCTTACTACCATAATGTGTCTTTATAAACATCCATGAGTTGTCAAGTTTTTCCTTTGGACCTCTCCCATTGTTCATCACTATGGCCATGGTGTAGGTAGAAATCACCAAATAGAAAGCCTTTAGGCCATACAAATTGGCATAGCCATCCATATATCACAACAATCTAAATAAGCCACCAGTTCATAGCCATAAAAGGGAAAGTGAAAGATTTCTAATATGAATCAATCTGCATCTCCTCCCTTAAAGCATAAGATAAGGAGCATGGTCATATAGTTAGATGATCCTAAGCTTCCCTATATTTCTAACTTATGCAACATTCAATAAATGGGCATATATGAATAAAATGTGCATTAGGTAATGATTCTTAACATGGATGGAGACTTTTATGATAGAAAGGATGAGAAAGAATTCTTCTTCTAGAAGGCTTTGTGCATGGTCTAAGTGCATAAATAGGTTCCTCTAAATCTATGGGTTGAACTACCACCATGCCCTATATCTATCATCATCAATAATGTGTGTGAAGAAGTAGAGAAACTATATTTAAGGATTGAATTTTTATAGCCTCAACCTTCTACTACCTTCATAATTAAGTATGTATTTTCACCACTTAAAAAAATCCCACTAGAGTCACTCATACATAGATGGTGAACTAGACATGAGGCTAGAGTATCACATACTCTTGAAGAGCACACATTAGGTCAACTAACCATAGCATAGGAATCACAACCTACTCCATCCTCCACTTCACCACCACCTAAATTCATATTGATCACCCTCAAGTAAAAAATCATAGGTTTATAGCTATATGGTCTAACTAACTGATTTGTCACCATCACCTCAAGCCTAGGAGATTAAAGAGATCATACCCTAGTAACCCATATCAGAAGAATAATAATCCTAAAGGGAAAAAATAGTTCACATAGTATAATGGCCAGTTAGATAAGAAGAGAAGAAATCACATAAGGAGTAGGCTTAACAATAATAATAATAATAAGCAAGTTGACGAGCTAATCAAGTTGAGCCAATGTAAAATTCCAAAGACATATGGGTTGACTAATATAAATCCATTGAAGTGGAAAAGGATGAATAATAAGTTATCTATGTAGCCAAGAAAACACAAGAGGTAAAAGTGAAGAAACATAAATAATCTAAGCTTGTTTCCAAGGTTAAGGTAGAAGAATAAGCAAAATAGAAATGGGATGTATTGGTATAGGCACATGAAGCCATGTAACAAGCCACACATTCATAACATTAATATGAGGAATATAAAATAAATAAGAAGGAGTAATAATAAGATGAAGACCTATACCAACAATAAGAACAAGTACCAACACAAGCACAAGCTATCGATGAACAAGCCAAGTTTATAGCCCTAAAATATCAAAATAAAGAAGAAGAAGAATGTGTGCATAAGTTGTAAATGGAAGAATCACAAGACAAACAAAAATTTATGTAGGAAGAACTGAAGAAGAAAGTGGAGGAGGAGGAAGTCAAAATAAAGTAGGATTAAGATGTTGTGTAGTAACTCAAGGTGGCAAAAGAGGCCAAGGCACAATAATAGTAGGGAACTAAGTAGAAACAAGAAAAATAAATGTAGCCAAAATAATAAAAAGAACCAACTATAGCTCCAAAAGGCCATCAGCTCCTAGAATTTCCATTAAGTGGAGTTTAGATTTGAGATGTCCTAACTATTGGTACTTGGTACACCACTTTATCTCTCCTAATTAAAACAATGCCATGATTAGACCATTTAGTGATTAAAATCACATTGGCAACACTCCCCTTAAAGAAGGAAGCATCACTAGATGCCTTTGGGCTCCCATTAAAGAAACAACTCAAGGGCATAATAACATTTCAATAATCCATTGTACAAAAGGCCACCTCTTTGGAGCTATAAATAGATCAATCTAAAGTAAAGAATGTTTAATTTAAGGATTACCTCCATGAAGCTACCAAACTCATCCACGATACTTGCCCATAGTTGGTCACTCAAGAAATCAAGGACCAACTCATGTCCAACCAGTATAGACTTAAGACTTTAGGCTCTGAGTTGATAAAGGAATAGTGTATGACCCAAACACTCTATGTAGTCAACACACTAGACCATGATGTGAATATAGAGGATACAATGCTCATCAATTTTTTGGAGGAGTATCAAGGCATGATAGACACTACTTACATATAATCACAATAGGTCATGTGCAACTTGTTGGACTAAAAGTATCAACTAGATGATTCTTTAGCCTATTCTAGTGCAAACTTCATAATGACCACAACTATTAAGATAACTATGGGAAAACACATTACCTATGTATATTCAAATGACATATCACTTAAAGACTTATTCAATGCCAAGGATAATTTGGATGATAACATCCTCAATTGGTAGATTCATATTCTATGCAATTATTTTGTTGATCTATAAGCTCAACGTCATGTAGACAAACTAGAGCAGTTGAGTGGCAAGATTTAAACTAGGGTCACCAACACCAAGGTATCCATGAGAATCACTTATGACATGGATATTAAGTATATAATTATATACCATGCACCATTATACACCCTACTATAGATGATCTAAGAACTCATGTTAGACTAGAATGCTTACAAGACTGATATGTCTCCCCTTTGCAATGATGTTGCCTAGATTCTAAACACACCCATGTTTAAACCACCATCAAAACACCAACTGATCATCACTCATCATAACTATACATATTACAAGGCTAAGGACTCTTTTGGCCAGTCATCATCTATTTTCATGCCACCTTCATCAAGTTAAGTACTACACAAACTTTAAATTTTGTAATAAAATTCTATAAGCATTTTGTATTTGAGATGAATTAGTAAGACAAGTAGGGATAGGTTTATTGAAAACCCATAAAGGGTGTCCACCTAGTTACACTAGCTTATTAAAAACCTAAAAGGGTAGTAGGTTAGTATGTTAACCTGAAAGGGAGGCTAAGTAGTGTGTAAGAGGTGAAAACTAGAAATGATGCCTTAAGTGATTACTATGACTCTTACTAGTATAACCAGTTCTTCATCTCTATACTCACTTGTGTAATTTTAGAAGATCCTATAACATCTCAGGATAAGACAACATTTTAAGTTTGAGAAAGTATTAGGAAAAATAAATCATATTATAAATATGTATAGGATGTTTGTTTAGTATTCTTGCATTATGTACTCATTTTGTCATGTATATGTCTATTTTTTCTTGTCTCCATGACTTTTAATAGGTTAGAATATGAATAAAATCCACGTTTGATGCCAAGTATGAGAATAATATGAATATTCTAAACTAAAATTGTCCATAAATACTTCTATTTGTAAGAAGAAGAGAGTTCCACTTTTGAAGAGATCAATAGAGACTATTTGGTTATGGTCACCTATGTGGTTCTTAATTTATTCCTTACATGCATTCTCATGTATAATTTTTACTTACTTTTTATATAAATTAATCCAAATATTTTATTCATGTTAATGAATTACTGGTTGTTCTTACTTCCTACTTAATCCACAATAATTCATAATTGCTATGTTTCTATTTTCCAATCTTTTGTATGAATATGATGCACTATCCTATGCACTAACGTATAACCTAGCTATCCTTAGCCTTAGTATTTTATGATGCTTTATGGACCTCTCCTAACATAAAATATGTGAAAATAATGTATAATAGTGACCTAGATTATAACTTGTAGATGTGTAGTATCTATGATTAGTATGGAAATAGGAATAAATAGGGAAGTTTTTCACAATTAAATTCTTAATAGAGTGTTTTTGATAAGTTATCTTAGTCTCTTTGGTATTTATCTAGATGAGGAATGAATTAGGGTTCATATTCTATTTATATCAATCCCTTTAGAGTAATAACTTACATTAAATAACTTAATCCAACCATTAAGATATGTTTCATTTGCAAATTTGATGACTTTGGGCCACTAGACACTTGCTTCAGGATAAGATAGTAACATTGACACTACTACCTATCTCAGACATTAGTGTCCATATAGTATGAAAGTAGGTACACATTTTAATATTTTAGAGATGGAAGATAAGTATATTTTAAGCATTTTGGGAATGATAGAAGTCCTAATTCATTAATATAAGACTAGTCAAACTAATATATATAATCCAAAGAGCACAAAGATAGAGTATATGTGAGACTCACAAAAGTGGGAAAGGTAAAGAACTAAGAGGAACCACTAAGGTCTAAGTTTACCAACTATACAAGACTAAGGTGTTATATAATCATAAAATATCATCTACAAATACTTAATGAGCATCCCAAGAGTTAGATTTTCCAAGTTACAAGATATTCCACAATTATACTTGCTTATCACATATTGCATGATTCACACATAATCCAACACATAGGAAAAAATACATAATTATAAGTCCCTCTTTAGAGTATTATTTATATAGGTAGTGCTCATTGATAGAGTGGTCTTCTAGGAAGATCGACACCATGTGCCAACTAACCCAATTTTTCCCACAACCACTATAAGGATGGAAAACTAGGGTTTTTCTATTTTTAACAAGTGATAGTCAATGACACAAATATGAATGCACCAAATTTAAGGTGATGAAAAATCTATAAGCATCAAGTTGGTCACATATCTTTTCAATAGGTATTCCATATAAGACACTTACATCTAACTTAGACAATAACATCAACACAACCATCCTAGCATAATGTAAGTGTTTGTGGCTATAGAGGCACAAAATCCAAAATTTATAAATTATTTTAAAATATTCTTTGAGTTTTCTTCTTACTTATTCTAGATCCAGATATGTATTAGAATAAAATCTAAGTATATTATCTATTTTTCATTTCCATATCTATCATAACTATACTTTTCATTTTTAGCATATCTCATAATAATAAATTCAATATATGTTATATCTAAGTTTTTTAATTAATTGACCTATTGTAGATATATTTATTACCCTTTTTCTTATTCATTTCTATATTTATAACCTTATCTATCCTATATAATATCTTTATTAAAATTAAGGGTTAAACACACACAAGTTTTACTTGCTACATGAGAACTATAGAGTGTTGATACATCTAGATGTATCATAAATTATATTAGTGTCTAACAATTATGATATTATAATTTAGTGAATTCAAAGCATGAGTAGTAGATTAGGGTAATCTAGTTACTTGTGGTGAAATAATGGTAGAGCAATAAATTGTTCAATAATATTTATATTGATTGGTGATTGGGAGCCACCATGGCCAATCTAAGTGAAATTTAAGATACCAATGCTATTATCAATGAATTTGAGATCAAGTTCTAAACTAAAGATTAAACTAGATGGATATTTATAGTGAAGCTTAAACTAAAGTGGATTGATAAAAAAATCAAAAGGAAGGGTAGGGCAGAAAGAAGGTGTTTTAAATTTTAGTCAAAACATTATGACAAAGTTTATATTTCATCAAGACATAGATTTAAACCAATAAATGACATGAAATAGATATAGCATAGATCCCACCATATACCAAGAAAATATCTAAGAAAGGTACAATGCAAATAAGAAACTAAGTTCAATTTAAAGATTTACTTCACAAGCAAATTACATTAGCACATATACAAGATAAGAAAGGGAAATGAAATGAACTTAATATATTTCAATTAACCTATCATAATCACAAGTTAACAAATCTGCATTTATATATGCACATCAAGAATCAATGAAAACCATTCAAATCTAAACATTCAAAAAGATAGTTGAGAAAGAATCCATAATAGAAAACACAAAAAAATATTAGGCAATATTTTGAGAATTACTTGTTTGTATTAATTTATTGAAGTTTAAAAAAAGTATTTCTAATAAAAAATTTCTCCCTTTACAAAATTTTAATACTACCTTTTAAAGGAGACTAAGGCAATACACCTATCAGTCATGGGATTACAAATGTATAAGAGTAAGGACAAATGCCATTTTTATAAAGTTATATAATGCATTCCCTTTTCCAAAGTGGACCAACCTATAGTAAAATTTGTGAACAAACTATTTCATGCCTTTACAAAAATAGTACCTTACTTTTTAATATTATAAAGTTTCTAATAAAGTAGAATATTCTTAACTAGCTGGTGGACCATGCACTGAAGAACTCCCCTATTGCTCCTAAATAATATTTATGGCCTTTTAATGTTGTTCATCAACCAACCTTAAGTTAGTATCTGTCTCTAAGAGGCATTCATCCTCTTGGTCATCTAAGTCATCAAAATATCTATCATTTCTTGCTATTACTTCCTTGATACTTATTGCCTTATCTATTTTCTCCTCTACATTTAGGATCATTCCCATGATCTTACTATTGTCACTCCTAGACTAGCCCTAAATCATCATCTATAATTATGCCTAGGGAGCTAAGTGTGGTAGGCATAGCAAGCATGGTTCCAAGCATCTACTTAGTTCTATTATCAGCTCCTTATCATCCCTTAGGACCTTTTCCAAGTTCCTCAACCAAGTAATTAGACCCTAGATCTTGCCAACAATTAATCCCATTATTACATTAAAATGGGATAAGATAATGGTCCTGAAGCTAGGAATCTAGTCTTCCACCAGTATGCTAATTGGTTCCTTGATTTTATCTTTTGAATTCTACCATTAGGTTATTGAACACTTGGCTATTGCATCTAAGTGAGCTAACATATTTTGAATTATCTTCATCTCCTTCAAGGAATTAAACATATCATAAAAATATTCCTCAAACATATTTATCATTTATGTAGGAACTGACAAAATATCTCATGTCTCAAAATTTAATTTTTCCTTCTACAAGTTTTCTATCTTTTGATATGGGGCTTTGATGCTTGATTTTAGTTCAGCAAATGGGCATCAGCTAAACCAACTATGTCTTCTTCATGGATTGGTTTTTTAATTGGTCCTTGACCTCTTACTAGATTTAAGCCCATAAAAGGTTCAAATATTTGAAAAGTAATTTCTTCATTCCCAACCGTGGTCTTCTTTTTTTAACCCTCTCCAAGCTTGTTATCTCTAGATTCAATTGCACATTAATTGATGACTTTGTGATTTTTAGAGGTTCAAGAATATCCTTTTGTGTGATTATTAAGGCTCTAGGAGTGTTTACCTAAGTGTCACTTGACCCTCCAAGGGTGATCGTCTTTTTTTTTCTCCTCTTATTTTATTAGAGCCACATCCATGGCTTTAGCTCATCATTAACAGTGACGTGGACTACACTAGTCATGGCCCATCAGTGTTGCAAGGTTGGGATCTTTTAAATCTTTCCATAAATGAAAAATTAAGGGATAATTGTATCATGAATGATATTTTCATCACTAAATAAGTTAACCTCACTCAAAGGATGAGTTAAGTTTTATCTTTGGCTTCTTCTATTCAATTAGGACCAATGCCAACTGAACCTTCCTCTTCTATAGGGGTGAAACTAAAACTAGGTCCAAAGCTACCTCCTTCCCCTTTTTTTTATGATTCCTTGGCTTGGGATTGAGGCTCATCAATTTTTTATTCTTCATTTGATCCATATGCCTCTGCAAGCACTTTGAGTGTATCTTCCACTGTCTCCCTGAGCCTAGTGCAATCATGTTAAGGAACTCAATTAGGGTCTCTAGCCTTTCAAGTTGGGTAGAAGAAGACGCCCCTTCACCAATCCTTTCTTCCCATTTCTCCTTCTTAGGTCCTTTTGAAACCTATTCTTGAGGTTGTTGTAGTTTTATTTATCATTTTTCTATAGGGTTCCTAAATGAGGGTCCAGGTAACAAATGGTATTGGAAGGGTCCCATATACCATATATTACCATGAGGTTTCTCATCTCTATCTAGTTTGGCCTCAAGCCTGATATTATGTTTCCTTAACTTGCCCAACACTTTTTTGAAACTGGTGTCTTTGATATACATCTTGTCATGAACACCAATCCAGTGTTCATAAGGATAGTTCATTGTTTTTGACTTCAAATGTTTTGTCACCCTCTCATGATAGTCCCACTACCTAAAATCATCTAATTGTAAGTTGAAGGAGTCCTTATGTATGGAGATGACATTTAAGTCCTCCCAATTTTTTAGCATAGTCATGTTTATGGCTAAAGGAAAGGGGTGAAGGATTCCTTTACTTTTATATTTACACACACCATCTATACCATGGAAAAGTTGGTATGCAACCTCTTATTCTACTAGTTTGGTTGGCACATGGACCAATAGTTTGAGGGGCTAAACTAAGGTCCCTTTTATTCTAATTACTATGAAATCTAGATATAAACCAATATCTCTAATAAATATAGAAATTTTTGACCAAAGGGGTGACCCTACCCATGGGGATCCCTATAATAGCTTCTACCAAAGCTAGATATACACAATCACACATGAATTTTATATTATGTCTCTATTTGAATATGTGCAATTTGGAATAGTGATGGGAAATAGTGTGCCTCCCATCAGGTGACCAATTGTTTATGTCAGGGATTTTGGTGGTGGCTAAGAGGGAATCTAGAAGATAGGAAATCATGAAGAAGTGTATACTAGATTTATTTTTTATGGATGAAATTTTTTGTTTCAAAAAAATGTTAATCATCTCACCGATTGGGGGAGTGAGTCATTTTTATAAAATGAAGTGTACATAAGACACCCAACTTTTATTAACATGTGTGGTGGAAAGGGCCCTAGATATTCTATATAATAAGGTTATGATTACTCTAATTACTATTTCTAAATTAGATAATTGGGATATTTTTGGTGTGGTATTGGTTCACCTGCATTATAGTAAGTAGCCATGGGGCAAAGATGGTGTTTAAGTCATTTTTACTAGTCTATGTTTTAATTGTAGGCATGTCTACCTAGGGCTTGTATAGCTTGTAGTAGATTTCAATTTATAAGGGGTAAATATATGCTACCTTTTTGAAATTACATTCATGAACTATCCAATCTTGATCAATTTTGTAATCTATGAAAATGGGGTCAATAACATCAATAAAATTCAATATCTCATGTGTTTTAGCAGCATAGTGAAGATTGGTCATCTGGATGGAGACTAGGTCATTATATTTGTTGTGGATTGATTCATTATTATTATCTTCCCTTATGATGGATTGAATTTATTCAATGGCCTATAAAAGTTTAAATCAATTTATGTTTCCAGTGTTTAATGCCATAACATCAAAGTTAATATCCTTGAATACTCTTCCCTCATTATTTCAAGCTAAACACAATTTATTGTCATCTATTTATTGTTTCCTTATATTTTTCATGATTATGGGACTTATAAAATTATAACTAATGGTCTACAAGTAGTTTTAGGATTAGTTTTTCTCACTCAGATAACAATTGAACTCTTTCTAGCATGACTGTGATTGATTATAGTTTAAGTTAGGGCATTTTATAGAAGCTAGGTATTTTTTATAGCTTTAATGGTGATGGTAGCTTGGAATTAGGTAAATTCATGCTTTATATTTTATTTAAACCCCTTAATTTATACATTTTACTTTTTGTACCTACTAAATCTTTGATTTTATCATTTTGTGCTTGTGTGGTGCCTATGTAGCATCCTTATAGTAGCTTTCACAAAAAAAATAATAAATGCTTTAAAATAAATATTAATCATCATTTAAAATCCTTATTTTTCTTTACTCCATTGAATATTTACCCATGGATCAATGTAGACTATTGATAGTGATCTTAGGGCTTGTACGTTATTGGTTGCTTTTGTATCAGGATCTATGGTTATGCCACTTGACACCTTCATGGGCCTTTTGAGTTCTAAACTTCATCAATTTCATGGTGAATTCTCACTCAACACATGTAAATGTCATGGGTATTTAGAGGTTTCATTGAATATTCTTTGTCTATTTCACTCTATGTGATCATCTTGCTCTGATTAACCATTAGCCATCAATCCTACAAAGTGCGTAAACTTTAATTAGCATTAGGATATAATAGGGACTGGGATAAATATTTTAGGCTAAATTTTATTTCATGTTAATAAACATGATATATAATTCAATTTAAAATATTTAAGATAAGTTTTAGAAAACATATAAAGGGGCTCAAATAATAGAAGGATCTAATGCAAGGTGTTGACCTAGGGTTTTATCATGTTGAAAAATGTGATAAAACTTTACGTTAAAACTTCTAAGATATGTTTTATGTCATAGGGACATAATATAAGTCTCTATCCTAAGGTTTATTATATTTAAATAAAATTCAATTGTAACCTTAGGACATAGACTTAGATTAGGTCTATTCTTGTGAATGTTTGGCCACAAGATCATTTTATCATTAAAGTTCATAGACCCTAAGTATTTTTTTATATTTCCCAAAGGGGGGTCCCATTTATTTTTAGGTAATAAGATTTATTAATGTTTTAAATAATATTATTATGTTTAATAAATATCATCAATGAACTTAAATTTGATGGCCTCATAGATATCGATAATGGCCTCTTAGGAATCGAATGACATTCATGATAACATCAAATTTAAGTTCATGAAGTTTATTAGGTCTATAGATCCTAGATTTAACATGCTCCATTATATAATTTGGTCCCAACCAAGCACAAAAGATTGATTAATATTTGAGCACATGCATGCCACTGGTCCCTAAAATCATGAAAAGGATTGAGTTAGCTCATGGATCAATGCATATGAGAATTAGACTAAGTTAAAGGTCTAAGAATAATAAAATGGGTCCCTTCAAATATTGAAATCATAACCAAAGGTTTTATCCTAAAGTTTATTTTGTTTAAATAATATAATAATCCCTAGGGTAAAAACATAGGTTAATTCTATGTTTTTATGCAATGGGACCTTTTAACATTAAGCTCAAACATGAGAGTGCCACATGGAAACTCCATGAGACTCCTTATATTTTGACTCTATTTGACCCTGAAAAGGGTCTATAAATCATTGATAGAGATTTATTTTCTTGAGATGGTGACACTTTTCATCCTCATGAGGTTTTCTTAGGCCTTTAACATTTCAATGCCAAATTTTCTCCATCAAATCTATTTGTACAAGTACTCATGGATCATTGATCACGATCTAGATTCTTGTAGATGATTGGCTCTTTTCATATGTTTTATCTTAAGGTTTTTTTGTATTAAAAAAAAAATGAGACCTTAGGGTAAAACATAGGCTAAGTCTATGTTTAATAAAGAGGGACCTATTTAATCTTGAGGATGATTATGCACTATTCTATCTTTGGTCCCACTTAAGCACAAATCATTGATCATGATCCTAGGGTTCACATAAGATTGCTTTGATGGATTAAGGATTTGGATTCATCAAGCCTCCTTAAATCTATCTTATTGGTCCTCATGATGAAACATATACCATTGATCCTACAAAAAGGCTAGATGCTTAAGTTATGTCTCAAGTCGATATAGGAACTTAGGCTAAAGCTTTAAGACTAAGCTCTCATTTGGGTTAATAAACATGAATGAGGCCTTATGAATAAGACTTTAGGCTATGTTTATAACAAAAGGGACCATGTGACATTAAAAACTTGAGATCAAGTTAGGAACATAAAGGATCTTACAAACATAAATGTTAGACCTTGTTAAAATAAAGAGAATGAAAAAGGGGGGAAATATAAAAAGACCAAGCATAATATTTTAGGATAAGGTTTGGTCATGTTTAAAAATGTTACCAAGCATTAATATAAAAGACTAGGCTTAATTCTAAAGTAAGTTTGAAAATTTCCATCCAAATTGCTCCCAGCAAATCTAAATTTAAATAAAGGGTCTAATGTAGGGTTTCCTAAATGAGGGTTTGAGAACATGAATCCAACTATGAGCTCTCATAGATCAAAGGCTAATAAAAGTTTGGATGAGGATAAATTTGTGAAAATCCTAGCATGATCCATTAATAAAATCTCTATGAAACCTATAACTTAAGACATGAGAAGCAAATATTAGCAACATTAGGCAAGGTTAAATCAAAACCATGAACAAATGGGCCAATTTTATTAGGCGTGGATGATCTTCAAATTCTAATAATGTGTAGAATATCAAGCTTTCAGTGTTAATGTTTAAAGTATGTACAAGGGTCCCTATTTTTTAGAAATGGGGGTATGTTGACCTCAACAAAGAGAGCTTACAAGTATAAGGAATTCAGTAAATTAGAAGATAATGCTAAGAATAGAAAATGAATTGTAGTGATAGTATATAGTATTATAAATACCCCAAACACCTTTTACCTGTAAATAGCCATATAATGATTACATTTTATATAATAAATGTAGTATTATTTATATTATTATTCATTTTAATGGTTATGTGAGCAACATTGTTATTTTTTTTTGAATTGATATTGTTTATGCCCACAAGAACTAACTAATTTATATTTCAAATTAATATTATAAATGTATAGGAAATTTAGTGGGTCACTATAGATATTGAGTATTGATTCATTATTTATTTAGTGGGTCCTTAATTTTTTATACATAAGGGTGCATTGATAAAAAAAAGTCTATAAGAATATAGAAAATTATTAATTAGGAAGCCAATATTTTTATCTCTTGTAGGATGGGCATGCACCCATTTAAACTAGAATATAAGAATATAGGCCCTTGTGCTTCAAATCTTTTATTTTCATACTAATATCTAGTCAAATATAACATCTATAAGGATATATACCTCAATCCACACAACATCATCTATTGGAAACAAGATGACTATGAGGGGAGGTCAATCAATCTTCAAAACTTTTAATACAATTCCATTTAATGATTCATGAACCATTATAATAAGCATGTACATCTAAGTAAGCATAATCATCAAATCATAAGAGCATGAAACACATGAACATAACATATAAATGGTAAACCCTCTAGGGTAATAAAACCCATTGATGAAGTAAATGTACTACATTCCTATAAGACAAGCATTACTCTTTAGGGAAGCACTAACCTAGTTAGCTCATCACCAACTCAGCTTGACTTTAACAAGCACCCACTTGGAAGGATGCACCAACCCCTAGATAAATTGGCACCAACTTAGTTATTAGATAGTTTGATCACCTTTATAAACCCTTATTTATTCTACAATAGATGATGATGTACTCCTTTAGCTCTTTGATCACTTATATCCCTCTCAAACTAGCCTTCAACCTTCTTCACTTAACTAGCCCTCTTCAAGGCTTGATTAGGTCTTCTGACCTTGATCCTCATATGAAAAATGTCCATTAGATATTTATAACATTTCACTGATGGTCTAGATGACCACTTTCTACTCACCAATGATATATATCATTTGTTTATCCTCTTCTACTCTTTCACACTTAACATCCTCTAAACATACCAAATAGGCCTAAAATACCTTGCTTTTATACAAGTCACTTAATCATATCTTTCTTAGATGCCTCCACATTTAAATCACTTAGATCAGCCATTAATATGTCTTTGCATATTAAAAATAACATGCCTTAATAATGAATCAATAAATACAATAATTCAGCCATACATCAATCATCCCTTACTCTTCTTTTAGGCTTATGGAGACCTAATAGGCCTTCCTAACAACACATTTTCATTTGATCTTTATTTAGGAATATAAAAACACCTCACATAGTAGTAACACACCATAAACCACTCCAATATACCTTATCTAGCTCCACTTTATGTTTGATAACACCTTTTAAGTCCAACAACTACTTAAAGCCTTCTTTAAATCAATGCTTATAAAAGGCCCGTGCATACACAAACTATTTATTCAATAACTAAGGCATATAATCAATTTTCATAAATAACCATGGAAAAAAATTACATATTCAGAAACCTCATGACATTAGGGTCATCAAAATCTTTATTTAATGCTTCAACTCAAGTTAAATAGGCTCATACACTTCTCTACAAGATGTTCACTCAGAATTGCCAATTGGCTCCAAAACACAATCAAAGAAACATGAAGATCTAACACATGATTGAATATTTTCAAGGGATTAAAATTAATAAAATGATCTTATAAAATCCTCATAGAAATCTAAAAAAAAAATCATGAGATATAATGAAAACTATTGGTCTTACATACCGATCTTCTAATCTTCTACTTTATAAACTCTACTTAGTCAGATTAGCCATTTTGGATTCAATGTTCCAACCTATTACACTAACTAAAAATATTATAGAAAACATTGATATACCATTTGAGACCCAAAAAAAATAATCATACATATCAATGTATCACTCTCACATGAAAACACATTAGGAAATATCTTTTCACTTTTATCTAATTTACTTACCACGTACACCACTAAGTCTGTTAATGACTAGCCAACTTGGATCACCAATATTTCATACCTGAGATATAGAACCTATCCATAAATATTCATGAAAAAAAAAATCACACTTTGATCTTTATGCTCTCATCAACATTGACTCGATCAACTCTGTCTACTACAAAAAATCTCTAAAAGATAACCACTTTCTTGTAGGATTTTCTCACTTATTTGATAAACCAATCACACTAGTAGATGCCTAAGAGTGTTTAATTTAACCTCCAGTCACTTTTCTAGCAATATCAAACTATTTTTATCTCTTTATAATAATGTCTTTAACATTAGGTCATAGTTAGGGTTTTATGAGGGTTTAGACCATCTTTCAATCTTAAAAATCATTCATAAAACATAGATTTTATTTATAGAAAACTATTATTGGAACTTTGAAATATAAAACTTCCTCATATACGAAGAATAGGTTAGGTTCTCATGCATATTTTTTACATGCCAACAAGCACTGAGAAACCTTCTTGGGTAGACAACTCATCATTATATGCACTCAAGAAATGTTGAAATACTTTTCAATCCTTTTTCTTGCAAACCTTGATATGAAACTTTATACACATACTTAAATCATCTTGAGCCACCTCTGTAAATGTTCACCTACTCACTCATGCCATGGAAAATTATCTTGTTACCTCATCTGGCCACCATCTCTCTTATTGCTTTCTAAGCATTGACCTGCAAGTCTTATTATGTCTTGAATCTAATTTGCTAGCCACATGATATACTCCACCTCAAAAATATCCTATGTTTCAATGTCTATTATGTATAATAAATCAAGCTCATACACTCATTATTATTTATAACTTCAACATACCTTCTTTGGAGCTACTTACAAATCTTTAGAGCTCAGTTGGGATATTTGTAGCATATTTAAATCTATATACATATAGATCTTCAAATCTGACCTTATAATAATTTTTAAGGTCCCCAACACCTCATGCATAGTCTCAAATAATATACCTCATGATAAAACACTATCAAGTGTTCTTCAGATCACTATCATCTTCATAGTTCATTTGGAACATCTTCGAAATTGCTTACATATATCTTCGAAGCATATAACTTCTTATTCGAAGCATCCAAATTATTATTCAAAGCTTCACTTATATCATCATTCCAAATATAAATACCATCTCAAAAGGTCTATATAAATCATTACAAGATGATTTAAACTTGATGTACTGACTTGTTCCCACAAATGCTACTTGTCAATAATTTTAATCAAGCTAACATTATAACATTCTTCAAATATGATTCTCTCATCACTACTCTCATACAATAACAACACTCACTAAGATTGAAATATAACTCATTTTTATACATAATTCAAGGCCTACTTGACAAAGGACCTTTTAAATCAATGATATTAGATTGATATCAATGAAATAACCATGCATCTTCATAAGAAACTTTGACATAAATGACAACATTAACTATCAAAGTTCAACACTTAATGAAAATACCCAACAATCTTTTCCTTAATCAATGAAAACGTTAAACAATCTCCACATTTTTCATTGATGGAAAACATACTCAAAAAATTGTGTCAACCACTTCTTCATGACAATCATTTGTTAGACCTAGTTATTTCCTTTTTTCTCACTTTTTTATCTTGCCCCTTTTCTCATCTTTTCTAATCTTTATAATCTTTCTAATCTTTTGTGATAGTTCTCCCCCTTTGACATTAATGAAAAAGGTCTTCCATAATTATCATCTCTTTCAAAATGAACTTAGATTACATGATCACTTCAATATAGATTAGGCTCAGCCAACAATCTAAACAAATCACCTGCATACAATATATCCACCATGCTTCTATTAGTAGTAGATATCAAATAACATATACAACTACTAAAATCATACTCTTCTCCTTGTGAGCTAATATTATTTCTAAAAGACACTAGGTAACACATAGACTTCAAAAAATATTACAACCACTTATGATAACCGTTCTTAGAAACTTCTTAATTAGGGTATTCTCCTAGTTGATTAATCAAGAACTCAAAAAATAGAGTTTATAAATCATCTCAAGAATAATCTCTCCTTAACTCTATGCATATCAAAAGCAATCACTTTATTGATAAAGAACTCAGATCTACCAAGATCCCCCTTAGACCAAACAAATCTTCTATATAAGAATTAGGAACTTAATATCACATAGCTTTCTTAACATGGCTAAAAAATATTAAAATCTTGACCACAAATAAGGATATCCCATACAAGATACCAATAGTAGAAATAGGGACCCCCCTTTTGTCTTCATAGATATAGATCAATTACTCATAAGAAACAAATCTTAGAATATTATATTTTATATACCAATTTTTCTACATTTTGACTTTAAATACCTGAAACCAGTCGTAGATCTCTCACCATGTTGCTACTTCAAACCATAGAGCTATCAACATAGGAATCAATAATATCCATCTTCATCTCCTTGCTTATAACATATACAACTAAGAATATTCTCAAAAGAAACCTTTTTTGTCTACACCATCATGCTTCTATTGATAGAATAATTCTTCCATGAAGCTTAATTGAGTCACCCCCTTTTCATATGTAACTAAAACAATATAAACTCATGACATTCCTAGATCTTGATATCTTTACAAGACTAAATATTATTTCAAATTATTCTAGGCTTGACTATCAATTTAGACTTGAACTTTGATTTGAATTTTTCATCATCCACCTTGTCATCCTCTTCTTTTATTTGACTACCTTGTCAACACATGAAGATAATAAGTTCTCTTGATATTCCTCACTTGATTTATTACCTGAGGTATGCTCTATTTTAATAAGTAGTCCAATTGAGCTTGAAAACTAATCATGAATGATCTTTACTACCTTTAGTTTCCATACATTTATTTTACTTATTTCTTTCACTCTAAGAGCTTAAAACTTCATTTTTGACTTGATGATCTTATAAGTTTATTAGGACAAAATGTTTCAATGTGTCTCATATTATGATAGTTGTAATAGACCAACTTATACTTACCATTTGATTGATGATGACTATGATCTCCTTTTGACTAATTGATTATTTTTTAATAGTTTCATGAATACTCACTCTTGGAGGGTCTTCTACATTATCTTTCTTTATGACCAAACTAATTATATGTAAAATAATAACCGTTAAAAGAGATAACATACCTTGTAGCATTGGGCTATCTAATAGGTATTTTCATGTTGATCTTCTTGTCTTCAATAGTCTTCATTTCATCTTAAGCTGAATTATTTTTGTATTATTTGAATCCAAGACCTATCTTGTCACTTTCATACTTTTGACTACTCAAGATATCATCTAGAGCCTCAATGCTCTTTTCAATCTTCATAAATTTTTTTACCTTTCTAGATGTTTGATCTAGCTCAAATCTTAGAGATTTTATTTCAATTTCATATCTACTTTAGTCTTCTTATTTAGCCTTTAAGATTACTACCAAAATCTCTATGTAAGTTTGAAATTGTTGGATGATCTCTTCATACTCCTTAGAAGTGTTGCCAAGCCTTTCCTCAAATAATCCCATCTACTCCTCATTGTCTTGAGTTAATGATTTCAATTTCTTGTTCTTTTTCTTCACAATATTCAACTCTTCTAGGGTACTCACCATCTTTGCCTCAATATCCACTTTAGATTATTTACTTTAATAGTATACTTCATCTAATTTTATGCCTATAAACAAAGTTTCATTATTGTCATGTTCATATTCATTACCACCATCATCACTATCAGATGTGTCTAAATCACTAACATCATATGAGCTATCTTATCTAGTTTAGAAACTCTTATTATTTTTGAGTGGCCCTTTCCTTCATTATTATTGAATTCTCTATTATACTTGTTAGACTTATATGCCTTTATATCATGTCCCTAAGATTAATTATGTTCTTCATTATGTTCAGATTTGTCGTTGTTATGATAATTAGTTGAAAAGTGACTAATCTTGCCACAAATAA
The DNA here is from genome assembly GCA_037957365.1 of Torreya grandis. NCBI lineage: Eukaryota > Viridiplantae > Streptophyta > Pinopsida > Cupressales > Taxaceae > Torreya > Torreya grandis. The sequence goes on from JARHVA010008218.1 coordinate 515,746, forward strand.
AACATTTGAAGGGTAACTTACCCTTTGTACTTTCCCGATCCAAACCTCAACTTCTTACAAAACATATCTATGATTTCATCATCATCATTATCTAAACATACCTCATCTTTGAATTTATTGTCCTTTGACTTTTTTTCAACCTTGAAATTTGTTTCTTTCTTGAGTAGTCTTCCTTCATCAATTCTCATATCTTAGGTAGTCAAGATGCCATGAAGACCATCCATCTCTATCTTGTCTAAATATTACATCTCTTCTAATATAGACACCTTAGAGTTAAAATTAATAGTTAGTTATCTCAATACCTTTTGAACAATATTATACACTTTCACTTATTCTCCTAATCCTCTAATGATATTGACAACTTCATCAACTCTCAATAGGTAAGATGGAAAGGATTCATCTTGAATCATATTCAAGCTTTCAAACTATTTTCTATGGTTCTACAACTTGTCCATATTCACCTTAGTGTATCCTTAATATATGGCCTTTAATTTATCCCATATTTATTTGGTTGAAACAAAATTCATTTATTTTATGATATTTAACTCTTATAGGCCATATATAATTCCATTCATTACCTTAGAGTTATTTTCACTAGCCTTCTTACCTATTGCATCTATTGGTGGAATTAGATGTGTAATATAACCATCCATAACTAACTATAAAATACCATGTCCTTATAACATTAGATATATCTTTATTATAAAATTCCAAAAGAGATAGTTAGATCTATTAAACAATATATCCTTACTGGTAGAGAAACAAACTTGAGCTTGTTGAATAGTCATCCTTGCTTCTTAAGATCTCCTTTAGGCTATCAGTATTATTCCAAAGATCTTAATCTAATAAAACTTATTTTAAATAGGATGAATAAGTGTGGGGATGAATCAAATATTAAAAACTTTTCACTCAATTCCATTTAACCATTCATGAACCATTCTAACAAGCATGTACATCTAAGCATCAAATCATAAGAACATGAAACACATGAACACAACATATACATGGAAAACCCTCGATGGGTAGAGAAAAAACTTATGAATAAAATGGAATATGGTCCTATAATCCAAACATAAATCTTTATTTAATAACTAACTTCACGTGGAACACCAACCCCAACTAGCTTAGTACCAACTCAGCTAGGCTTTAATAAGCACCCACTTGTAAGGAGGCACCAAACCCCTAAATGAATCAACACAAAATAAACCATATAATTATTTTATCACCTTAATAAACCATTTTTTAATATACAATCCATATTTTTTCTCACTTTTATCCCTCTCAAATTAGCATTTAGCCTTCTTCACTCAATTATCCCTTGCTAAGGCTTGATTAAGTCTTTTGACCTTGATCCTCATATGCAAAATTTTTGCTATATATTAATAAATTTTATATTATTTTATTCATTACCTATTTATTATCACCAATTATCTATATCATTCACTTATCCTCTTGTAATATTACACACATATCATCCTCTAAGCATACCAAATAGGCCTAAACTACCTTACTTTTATACAAGTCACTTGATTATATCTTTCTTAGTCAGATCCATATTTAAATCATTTATGTTGGATGTGAATATGTATTTTGATATTAAAATTAACATGAATTGATCATTAATAAGTCAATACAATAGGTTTTTCATACATCAATTAGCCCTTACTCTTCTTTTAGGCTTATGGAGACCTAATAGGCCTTCTTAAAAACATGTTACCATTTAATATTTCTTGAAGCATATAAAAACATGTCCCATGGTAGGAAAACATAATAATACACTATAATATAACCTAACTAACTCCAATTTATGTACACAACACCTTTCAGGTCTAACTACTACTTAAAACTCTTGTTCAAATCACTACTTATAAAAGGCTTGAGCATATACAAAAACTCTTTCTTGAAAAATGAAGGCATATAATCAATTTTTATAAGAAACTATGGGAAAAAATTACATATTAAAAAATATCATGACCTTAGGGTCATCATAATATTCATCTGATGCTTCAACTTAGGGTAAAAAGGCTCATACACTTCTTTGCAAGGTGTTCACTCAAAATTGCCATCTCACTCCAAAACACAATCAAGGGAACATGAACATATAACACATGATTGAATATTTTAAAGGGTTTTAAATTCATGAAAAATATCTTATAACATCCTCATATCAATCTCAATCAATCATATCATGATATATAATGAAAATTATTGGTCTTATAGATCAATCTTCTAACTTCTCTTTCACAAACTCTACTAAATCAAATAAGCTATTTTGACTTCAATGTTACAACATATTACATTGACTTCAAAGATTATAAAAATCATGGATAGATCATTCAAGACATAAAAAACATAATAATACATCTCAATTAATCACTCTTACATGAAAACACATTACAAAACATCTTTTCACTTCTATTTGATTTCCTTATTGTCTACACTACTAGGCCTATTAGAGACTAGCTAACTTGGATCAATAATATTGCATACCTAAGATCTAAAAATTGTCCAATAATATTCATGAACAATAACTACAAGTCTCACAATTTTATCTTTATCCACTTATCAACTTTGACTCGATCAACTGTGTCTGCTACATCAAATCTCTAAAAGACAAGCACTTTCCCATAAGATATTCTCACTCACCTAAGAAACCAATCACACCTAGAGATTATTGGGAGATTTTAATTCAACCTATAACCAATTTTATAACCATATCAAACCATTCTTATCTCTTTTAAATAATATCTTCAACATCAAGTCGTAGTTATGGTTTTATGAGGGGTTAGACCATCTTTCATTCTTAAAGATCATTCATAAAACTTAGTTCCTCTTTTAAAAAACTAATAAATATAAATTTGAGTTATAATAATTTATCATCTACCATTAATATGTTAGGTTCTCATGTATATTCTACACATACCAACAAGAATTTATAAAACTTTCTATGGTAGACAACTCTTCATTTTATGCACTCAAAAAACCTTTAAACACTTTTCAAGCTTTTTTCTTTCAAATCTTCATCTAAAATTCATGCACATAATTAAATCAACTTGAATCACCTTTGTCAATGTTTATTTTCTCACTCATATCATATAAATTTATCATATTACCTCATATGGCCACCAAGTCATTTTTCTTTCTCTTATTTCTTTATAAGCCTTGACCTTCAAGTCTTATTATGTCTTGAATCTGATCTTCTAGTCACACTGTATACTTCACCTTGAAAATTTATTATGATTAAATTTATCTTGTGTATGTTAAATATACCTCATACACTCACTCTTCTTTTGAAATTTAATAGACCTTATTTATATCTACTTACATATCTTTAAAGCTCGATTGGGATATTTGTAGCATCTTCAAAGTTGCATATACAGATCTTCAGAGCTAACCTTGTAATCATTTTTGAGGTCCTCAACACTTCATGTATAGTCTAAAATAATATTTCTCATGATCAAACATTATCACTTGTTCTTCAAAGCATTCTCATATTTGTAGCTCATTTAGAGCATCTTCAAAAATGCTTATATAGATATTTAGAGCATATAAATTCTTCTTTGGAGCTTCACTTATATCATCATGCCACCTAAAAATACCATCTCAAAAGGTCTAGATAAAGAATTAAAAATATTATTTACACTTTTTGTACTCAACTTACTCACACATGTTGTTTGTCAATGATTTTACTCAAGCTAACATTAAAACATTCTTCAAATAGTATTCTCTCATCACTACTCTCATATAGTAATAATAATTCATTAATATTGCAACATAACTCATTCATATGTATATTGAAAGGCTTACTTGACCAAGAAACTTTGACATCAATGATATTAGATTGACATCAATGAAATAACCATGCATATTCATATAGACCTTTGACATTAATGACAACATTAAATATCAAAGCTCAAAACTCAATTAAAATGATCAACAATCTTCTCCTTAATCAATGACAATTTGTTACATCATCTACCTAATGTAAATTCTTCAAATAAATAATAAGATTTGAGAAAAAAATAAATCAATACAAACTCATGTATAATTTTTAAAATTTCTTGCTTGCAATAACTTTGAAAAATTATCCTCTCCTTGCAACAAATTAAATTAATTTCTAAATATTATTTATATGGCCACCACCTCATCTTAAAATCCCATTTCATGTACATATCTAAGAATAATATATATCTAATTTTATATAAAAACTTTGTTAAAAATATTATTTACTATACAAGAAAACTTTATAATAAGCTCATAATAAAATAAGATAAGAAATTAGTTAAGGAAACTATGTGGAAGTGATTTTCAATGTGATTAATTTATGTATATTTTATGTATAACATACTTCTCTCTTTTAACTTTGTATGACACATTCGAACTAGTTGTGAATTACTACACACTATTATGCATTGAGACTGATATTAGTCTTATGGGCTAATTTAATGCTTACTCAAAAATTTATGCACCTTGAGCACATCATATCTTTGCCTACACATTCTCACTATGAACCACCAACTCATATTACCATGCACCTCACTTGAACTTTCTTATTGACTCGTATATCTACACTCATCTTCACTCCAGTACATACATGTGTTAGCCTACCCCAACTAAATGCCTTTTTAGGTGAAAATTTATATCCTAGCAAAGAATATGCAATGAAATGTAACTATCTTATTTTTAACCAACAATAATTATAACTATGTTTGTATTCTTGTTGTATAAAAAAGTTACATATACATTAGGCTAAAATTTAAAATGATCATTAGTCTATGCCACACATATTCATAACACATATATCATACTATGTGTTTCTATTATATCATACATGAACTATAACAAATTGCAACATTCCCTATTATTTTTTAATTTAAAATAAGTTGAATAAATACAAGTATAATACTTTTTGTTCTTTCAAATTCACATTTTTTTAAATTTTTTAATACCCTACATGTATTCACTCTGCATAACCATATAGTTATCCATAAGTCATAATTGTCCTCTTCATGCCTAGTCTTGGGATTTGTAATGTGGATCATTAGTGTCAAATCAAAATATTTTTCTGTCTATGAAAGTAAACACTTAGGTGAAACTATAGAAATAAGGTATATCATTCAATTCTATTTCAGAATAATCAAAAGAACACCACAGAAAGACTAAGGTGGTTGACTCTCAGAAATAACTTGAGGTAGCCTTATATGTTCAAAAAAACTTCACCAATGAACTATAAGAAAAATGTAATAAAATATTTGGCTAATTCAAAAATTTAATGATGTAGCTCAACCTAACATATTTGAACCTCATTAATATTTCACTCAATAGTACTTTCATCAATAAGCCCCCTTCAAGTTGAAAGTCAATCTAGGAATTCCTTCCAAAGAATTGGATTCCTAGTTTTAAGAATTTGAGGTATACTTCTTAGTCAATCTCTTCATTTAAGTGTATAACATAACCTTAATAGTATTGAATATGCCCATACTAGTTGTTTATTGGTGGGAGATATTTAGTGTACTTCATGTAAAAGAGTGTGTTATATTTTAATAATAGATGACCCTTATCAATGCATTAAAGGAGTAATAATACCCTCTCCATCAATTTTATTATGAATAAATCAAGTTATACTAATTTATCTAGTGCAAAGATTAGTTAGTGAAAGCTACACCAATACATTGCATACTACAAATTGCATATGCGAGAGAAATTGAGATAAAAACATAAGGTGATAAAGTATATCAAATAATTCTCACATTATATATGTGAAAATATTAAATCATTTAATTTTTATGCTCTATTCCAATCCTACCAAATTTTCACCAATATTGAATCCAAGGTAAAGATGAATAAGCATTTCACCTATTCATCCAATATCACACACAAGGGATAATCCTCAAAAAAATCTTCAACATAACCTTTTGCATGTAATTAGATAACTTATAAAAAATGAGAGTATCCCAATAATACTCCACATAACTTAAAAGCTCATGTGCCTTATCCTTTATCCAAAGGAAATAATAAGTTTGGTGACTAGTGGTGTCATCACCATTGATCTCACACCCATGATAACTCTGAATGTCATTCAAAATAATAATTAATTTCCCACTATACATTAGGTATACACCAATGGATGACACCAATATATATTCAATTTGTCTAAGCACAAACACCACTATCATAAATTATTTTAAAGGATGTGAATGTCTCTTCCACACCAAGTTCTAGGTGAAGGTTCATTTTCTTCATTTCACCATCATAGTAGAAGCTATAATACCATTATTATAGAATCCAACATGAAATGCATTTTCCTTTCCACTATTATGTATTCAATCCATATTCACTATGATGGATTCAATATGGGAAGGATATGAAGGCCTAGTGATAAACACCTTTTAGTACAAAGTAAAGCCTATAGATTACAATGTCACTTGTGACATCACACCTTTGGAGGTCTATGACATATTTTTGGGAAGTTCATACTTTTATGAATGTAAAGCTACATATTAATACAATCCACAACATTATATTTTTCATGCACAATATCATTTATACAACCCATTTACGTAGGTACCATCAACCAAAGTCAAATTAGTATATGACAATAAATGTTGTAAACATGTCTCAAATATGTATAATTTCATGTTAATAATGGTTTATCCTACCACACTATTATCTACCTAATTTTCACCAATAGGAAGATTATTTAAGCCTTCCTAGCTATATGATAACATGGAATCACTTCTAAGTTATGACTTATTATTTTAACCTTTTAGGTTTTTATTATGTAAATCTTAAGATAGATTAAAGGGTTGGGTATATTGCTAATATAAAAATAAAATTGGAAATTATTGATTATATGGAAATTTCACAAAATAATAAGTGTAAGGAGAAAATGAACTGATCTATAGATACACAAAGTTTTTCACAAATTAGGGTATTGTAAATCTCTAAGTGGACATATAGGAATATTTTATGTTTTGATTCTTTATCAAGATATGGCTCTAGATAGTAGATCCCCTCTTAGGATAGTAGTGCCATGTGGAACTAGTATGTAGTTTTGGCACTAATGTCCTTTTTATAGTGAATATCTATAAATTTTATGGAAGTTAAAGGAGGTTTTAGGGTCTTATAGGCGATTTTGTGTCACGTGGGGCTCGTCTATGTTAGTATTTTTTTTCGATATTATTAAAAAATCTAATGAATAATTACATAAATGATAAAATAAAATAATAAAATTTAAAAAAGAAAGGAAAAATTGGGTTGTGGGATGTTAGATCATGAGGAGTAGAACCCATGTTGTCATGGTTGCTAAATACATTAACCTCAATGATCAAGGTATCAAATTGAATGTATTTATCCCTTAGGTAATGTGGACCATCAAATTACATGGTATTATAGAAAGAATTTTTTCTAGGCCCTTCCTTGATCAATCATGCAAATGTGTAGGTGTGAAAACTATGTAGTATGTAGAGTATTTGATTTATAATATTCATTGATTTTATGTAAATAAGTGCCAAAATAGTAATTTCTAGATGTAAAATTCCTTGTGAGGTTATTCATAAAGGAGGATATTGGTTTTGAATATAATACTTTTTTCATTAGTTGACTAGTCATGAAAAAGATATTGAAAACACAAGAAAAGGATAAGAACAAAGCAAAACTTAGGGAGGATAGGCTAAAGGCCCTTGAAACTATGAAAAGTTGATGTGTGACTACTGAGAATGTGGAAAATAGGGAAAATAAGACATAAGAAATATCTAAAGACTTAAAATGGACATGCGAATAAGGACTATAATGATCAATAAGACCCTAATGTGAAATATCAATTAAAGACATTATGTGTGGTTTTTTAACCAAATTATGTTGTTTATATTTACTCCCTTTTTATTCTAATAATGCAATGAAATGAAAGTACTAGAGTAAAATAAAATATAAATGTGTACCTATGCTTACCTATGTGAATGTAACATATATTTAGAACACTTATTAGATATATAAGTGGATAATAACTTGATTATAACATTTTAAGGGAAGATATATGGTGTGAATTCCCCTATATAGAAACTGAGTACATAAAATTAGTGTGTGGAGAAACAAGGTTCACTCACCCCCACTCTAAATCTGAGTATGTAAATTGAATTCTTTGAGAAAAAAGGTTCACATCACCCCAATTTGGTAATGATTATATAAAATTAATGTGTGGATAAATAAGGCTCACTTTCCCCCACTCTAAATTTGAGTATGTAAACTAGTTATAATGCAATGCTATAGATCAATCACTGTAAATGATCATGTGACCCAAACTAGTTAAAATTGGGTAATGATATTGGTGAAGATACTTAGTGTAACCTAATAAATCTAAAAATGGGGAACAAAAATGTGTACTCTACATCATGCCCCATAATCCTTATATCTAAGAGATGTAGCTATGTATATGGATAAATGAATGAACTAGTATACTTGAGTCAAAACTATATATCTGTGTAGAGTGTACATCTGAATACTTAAGTAAAAATTATGTAAACCTATGTAGATTTATGTGTTTATATATCTAAAAACCTATGAAAACCTATGTAAACTTATGTGTCTATTTAGCTAATAATTTGTGAACACTTATGTAAACCTATGTATACCTGTGCATCTCTATATCTAAAAATTGTGAAAACCTATGTAAACATATGTAGACCTATGCATTTGTATATCTAAAAATCTATGAATATGAATGCCTGTGTAAACCTATGGAGACTCGTGTGTCTGTATATCTAAAAATATGTGAATTTAAATGCCTATGTAAACTATATACCTATGCATCTATATATCTACAAATCTATGAAGCTAACCTATATAGACCCATGTGTATGTATATCTAAAAATCTATGAATATGAATGCCTATTTTAACCTATGTAGACCCATGTATTTGTATATTTTAATAGAACTCTACATGTGTTAAGTAATCTATGCATATTCCCCCACTTTTAGTGAGACATCCAAGACTGTGATGAGGATATCTAAATGAACATGGTAAGGATCGATTGTGTTGGTGTTAATTAGTAGTTGTAATGTTGTATTAAGTTTGAATAATGTACTTATTCTATCAAAGTTGATAGTTTAGTGTGTAATTGGATAAATGCTTTATTAGTTGTATTTTTAAGTATAATGTGATTTTATTATCATTTTGTATATTTTATAATGATGAGGGGATTAGTTTAACCAATATGGGACATAACATATCATTTCCAAGTCTCATGTGTAATAAA
>JARHVA010008218.1:530000-533301 GCA_037957365.1 Torreya grandis
TAGAAACACTTGGACTAGAATTAAATTATTTTTAATATGAATCCATGGATTTATCATAAGCCTAAAGGTTTAAGTATGGATCTCCTTATCCATTAAAGATACTTAACATTGGTATCTAAAAGTTGTGTGGTAACCTCATAGTTGAGATTATGAATGGAATAGGGTTATTATGTATAACATTGGCATCAACCTAAGATTTTTATGCTTTGTTATCCAAAGTGATATGGTGTACTTATTTTTATAATGAACCCATAACATGCATTAAATAAATTAACAATTGTGAAGATATATTATCATTATCAAGGGGTTTGTTTAATGTTTGAATTTTAGTATTTATTTTAGCCATTGGTACATTGTATTGGAATTATTGTTTAGAAAGGGTTAGTGTGATGTCAACAACCTTCATAAGTTTGATAGCTTGGATCTGGTTAGAGTTAAATGAGCTACCACCTTTGTTTAGGTTTGTTTGATAATGGTTCTATTATAGCAAGGGGGTTAAGGGGGATTCATTGCTATATTATTTATTGTTAAGTTATGAAGGAGAATCACATACTGGTTGAATACAAGGTAATTTATTCTCTAATGAATGTAAATTATACACATAATAATAAGTGTGTGTGTGTCTCTTTACATGTGACCTATTATTTTTTTGAACAAGAGAGATATGCGAGGAAAGAGAAGAAGTAAAAGGTGTAGATTTTATGTCATATTCATCATAATCACAATAATCAACATTATCCCATGGTTCATCAAAATCATAATTTAATTCATTTTTATAAGTAAGAGGAGAAGAATTATCATTCAAATTCTTATTAAGAAAAATAGAAGAAGATTTTAACTTTTTACTACTATGAAATATATCATCATATGTAGGTATAATGTAAGGCATTTGTTCACTAGTAATTTTTGAAATGCAAGCATGATTATCACTTTCAATTTTAGAATCCAGGGAAGGAAAAGTAACAATCATGTTTTCTTTTTACACATTATGACATATACAAGAAGAGTTAGAGACATGTACATTATAGATTTGTTGTAAATAATCAGTTCATTGATCTTAAAAAGTGAATGAGGGTGATAAAGTAATTTCATCTACCTTAGTTTGTGCATTAATAAAATGTGTTATATCATTTATACTTGATTTTTCAAATGTAATTGAGAAGGTTAAAGAAGATACATTATTCCTATCTATTTTAATTGATTGATGCAAAAGTGGTTTTCATGTAGTGCACTTATATTCATTTATTTTGAATAATGAACTAGAAAAATTATTTGAAAATATAAGATCACATTGGAATAAAACACTACCAATAAGAGGTTATTTTGGCATTATATTGTTAGTTTTATTTTGATGAGTAAGAAAAGAGAGATAGGATAGAGAAGATGATGTATCTAATATATCCTCATTTTCATTTTCATTGTCATGATCATAGTTATCCTCATATCCATAATTATTACAATCATCATCATCATCATCATTACCATCATCATCATCATCATAATCATATCATCATCATCATCATCATCATCATCATCATCATCATCATCATCATCATCATCATCATCATCATCATCATCATCATCATCATCATCATCATCATCATCATCATCATCATTCATAAATCTACATGAAACCATTATTATTCTATAATGTATAATCTTGAAAATTAGTCCATTCGTTATTATAATCATGAGATAAATTCAAGAGTGCATCAAGTGGGTGAGGTGTATAAGAATTTTTTAGATTCCATTTTAAACTTACCAAAAAATATAGTGTAAATAAAAATAAAAAACACAAAAGAGGTATAACATAATATAACATAGGTATGTGTGCAATCAATGTGTGAATATTTTGATCAAAGTTTGTAATAGAAAATAGGATTGTGATTGAAACCCTGATTATTAATATTTGTATATATAAGGACCTAATATGTGGATATAGGGTTTTTGATTTAGATTTTGCATTAAAAATATTTAAATTAAATTAAATAAATGAAACTCTTGTATAGAATTTACTATATTAGGTAGGTTAGGAAAAAAATTTAGAAAATCAAATTTTTGTAACCCTAATTTAATGTACAAAATTTAGAGAAGGTAAACACTAAGGAAAATTAGTGTTTTGAAGCAATATTCAAAATAAAATGGGGTTCACCAAATGTTTTTATAACCTTTTCATTTTTTAATATGTAAATCATAAGCTAGATTAAAGTTATGGGTCTATTGTTAATCTAGAATAAAATTGGAAAGTATTGATTCTATGGAATGTTCTAAAAATAGTAAGAACAAGGAGAAAATGAACTTATATGAATGTACTTAGAGTTTTTCATAGATCAAGGTACTAAAAATGGATAAGCAAACATAAAGGAGTCTTTTATATTTTGATTATTTTTTAAAGATATAGATCTGGACAATAGCACCCATCTTAGGACATTAGTGCCATGTGGTGATGGTGTCAAATTTTGGTGCTAGTGTCCATTCTATATTGATTGTTTGTAATATTTAGGAATGTTGAGATAGTTTCATATAGGTGATTTTATGTCATGAAAGAGATTTTTTATTCCACTCTTTTATTTTTATCTTATCCAAAACCCTAATGAATACCTACACAAATGAAATAATGAGCTAATAAAATGCAAAAGGAAAGGAAAAATTGGGTTGTGAGATGCTACAATCACATGGAACAAAACCCCTATTATCATGGATGCTACCTATATTAACCCCAATGCTAGGTGTCTCAGATTGTATGTAGTTATACCTTAGGGAATGTTGACCATCAACTTTCATGGTATCTTAGAATTAATTTTTCCTAGGCCCTTTTATGATCAAGCATGAAAATGTCTTGGTTTGAAAAATGAATAGTATGCAGAGTGTTTGAGATGTACTATTGATTAATTTAATGTAAATAAGAGATAAAATAGTAAGTTATTGATATAAAATGCCTTGTCAAGATTTTTATTTAGGAGGATATTTATTTTTAATATAATTCCTTGTTTGTTGGCTAACAATTCATGAAAAGATATAAAAAAATAAAATATAAGGGTCATACAGGGCTTAAGACTCAAACACAGGTGAAAAGGTGCATTGGAAACTAAAGCCACAAGTGGACACTAGCACCATGTGGTGTTAATAACCTAAAATTGAAACTAATGTCTTAGGTTTTAGAATAGATCCAAAATTAGGAAGGATAGGCTAGGGGCCCTAGGACATGGAAAATGTGGCTTGTGACTACTAAGAGTGTCAAAAAAGGGAAAATAACACATAATAAAGATTTAAAAAACTAAAAATTACATTGAAAAAAATG